>CABHPR010153379.1:10603-40058 GCA_902168415.1 Peromyscus melanophrys
TGTGTGTGTGTGTGTGTGTGTGTGTGTGTGTGTGTGTGTGTGTGTGTTCTACACATGTTCTACTCTCTCTAGTTCTGCCAGATGTGGATTCACTGTTACAAAGAGGCCCTTCCCTCTTTCCCAACATAGAAAAGAAAAGCCCCAATAAACTCTTTGTGACTGACCTGAAGAATCATGTAACTCTGAGAGCATTTTCTCCTTGTACATTCGTGGCTGTCCAGATAGTAGATTGAATAGCACACTTGGACTTCAGCCCCTGTGAAGACTGCCTAACTGCTGCTGAGCCACCTGCTGCCAGCTAGACTCTGACCCATATGCAGCACAGCTGAGGACTGTGGGAAGTGAGCAGGAATCATTCCCAAAATAACTCAGACAGCATTTTCCTTAGATCCTGGCCTGTGATAACCCACCAGGAGGCATGGGAAGCCGTAGTCAGGCAGCAGGCTCTGGCTCAGGGTGTTGGGAGACCAGGCTTCTGACAAGCAGGTGGAAGTGAACTCCCCTGATCCCCACCTCCCCAAGCTGTTCAGTTTGGACCCAGCTCTGATCTGAATCAGGACTCTGTATACTTTCTCTTTTTGGCCCAGTTATTTCCAAAAAAGAGCTAACCACAGATTCATTAGAATTAGCATCATTTTCTGAGGACAGAACTGTTAAAGATGATGCAGAAGGATTCTGAGGGAAATATCTCAGCTCATAAAGTGTTTGTTGCCCAAGCCTGAGGACCTGCCAGGCTGGTGGTATATAGTTGAGCTACCACTGCTGGGGAGGCAAAGACAGGAAGATCTTTGGTGCTTGGTGGCCAGCTAGCATAGCCTAATTGATGAGGCCCCAGATTCCAGGATGAGACCTTGTCTTATCACCAAAAAAAAAAGGAAAGAAAAAAAAAAAACGATGGCTCCTAAGGAATGACATGTAAGACTAACCTCCACATGCACACACACACACACACACACACACACACACACACACACACACACACGGTACATGTGCCCACACATACATCCTATGTGGCATGGAAAGAAGCATTCCTATGAACTCCAAAGGAACGAAAGCTTCACTAAGATGTCTCCAGTTCCCAGACCATGCTCATTCCTCGTTTCCATTTGTTCCTTCACATAGGCTGTTTGTTTGGCTGATGTGTGCCTGGGGAAGGGGGCAACTGGAGGCTGCTCGAAGTGGAAACCTGGTTCCCTTCAGCTCATCTCTGAGCCTCCTTTGAGCCCTTCTGGGAAGAGAGAGGGAAACATCTGGGGATACAGGAGGAGGTTGCTGTGAGCTGGGATATCAGCCTGGCATAGACTCAGTCTAGTTCCTGGACTACAGGGAGTTCTACAGGGAAGGAAAGGCTGGGCAGGATGGGTCTTGGTCTCAGCAAGCCTAGAGCTTCTTCCTTTCATGTCTGATGCCTCTTGAAGATGGCATTCTGCAGTGATGGGCCCGTTTTATGTCCAGGGCAGTCCAGGTCTGGGTGGTGAAAGGTTTTCTCCTCTAGCAGGTACCTTCTGGCTGGAAAGGTAGTTCAGGACTCTGAAGCCCGCCTTGCAGCTTTCTTGTGATCAATAACTTCTTTCAAAGATACCAAAGACCAACCTAGAATTGAATACTTTAGGAAGAAAAATGGAACAGTCAAATTCAGGAAATGCTTAGAACAGCAGGAAGCTTTTCCTGACCTGGAGGAAAAATCAGTTGGATATAGAAGACAGTATTGGTGTGAGAGAAGGGGTGTGTGGCAGAGAAGGGTGGTCTGTGTTGTGTGTGACCTTAGGGAGTTCCTGGCCACTCTGAAGGAGATTGTAAGCAGAGTGAGGTGCAAGATGAGAACAGGTGGGAGGGAGTTGGGAAGAAGGCTTGGAAACCAGCAAGAGCTCCAATACAACCACCTTTGACCATGAATATAGAGTAGGCATGATCCTGGGAGCCATAGGAACTTTCTAGAACATGAGCCATGCTGAGCTAAAGTTACTGGAGGTGGCAGTGTGTAGGAGCCTGGTCTACAAGGAAACCGGAAACCAGGACCAGCTAAGGAGCAAAAGCAAGAGCTTGGAGAAGCCCAGAAGGGCTAATGTTGGTGAGGAGAGAAGAGTGAACCCAAGGGACATGCACTCAGGTTTCCAAGCTGTTGTGAATTCTAATGTTGCTGGGAGTGGGCTCAAAGGAGGAAAAACATGAGAGACAGGTAGAGAGTGGACCAAGAGGGCACTGGGAAGGAAGTAGAATGTCGAAGGTACTATAGGATGTGGGGCTTTGGCGTGTGTGAGCTTAAGGACAATTCATCTAGGGAACTAAACAGCCTAGAAGGACAGCAGCCACCCCGCTCCCATCAGCTTCAACTCCCTGGGAGTAGGATGAAGCTTCCAGGGAAAGCAGCATGGGACTCTGTGGCCAAGCACGAGAAGCCCTTTTGAAGAAGTCTGTTTGCCTGTGTTTCAGGATTGCTGGTGACACCGCCCTCAGCAAAAACATTCATGAATCCGTCAGCGCCCAGATCCGGAAGAATTTTGCAAAGAGCAAATGGAGAGTAAGTCCTAAGTGTATCTGTTTCCACGCTTGCCAAATTCTCAGGGGATTTAAACCATTCTGGAGAAAGTGATTCTCCAATTTGAGCATGGTGTGCTTCTAAGTGACCCGTGAGGGTTTGGACAGAAATCCCTAGAACCTTACTCAATAAATTTTGCTAATTTTAATTTATTCTTCTAAAAATGTATTATTCTATTTTATGTGTGTGAGTGTTTACCCACATGTATGTCTGTGCACACACAGTTGTGAGCCTCCATGTGGGTACTGGGAATGGAACCGGGTCCTCTGACAGAGCAGCTGGTACTCCTAGCCACTGAGCCAGTTCCCCAGCACTATAAATTTAAGTGATTCTTGATTATGGGATATCACAGTGTAGGAAGGATTGTTTCTCATCTGTGGCTTAAAGAGAGCAACTGTGCCGGAACTCACTTGTTTGTTATTCCTCAAGCAGAACAACCCTCCCTGTCTCCCTTCACTTTGCCAGACTATAGTCACCTTTTATTAAAGTGACCAAAAGGAGAAAGGGGGAACATAAAAACCTAATTGAGCTCATCAATGTGTCCTAGTTAAAAAAAAAAAAATTGATGAATTTAAACCATCGCAATTTCATGATCATGTATTGATTGCCTGAACTCTGTATTCTAATAGGCATCAGTAATTAAAAGCTGGCTGTCTTGCTGTGAGAGCCAACAGAAACAAAATTAGCTCTATTGAGCCAAGCACAGTAGTGCATGCCTTTACCCTCAGCACTCAGGACGGAGGGAAAGGCCAGTCTCTGTGACTGTGACCAGCCTGGCCTACATAGTAAGTTCCAGGCCAGCTAGGACTGCACAGTGAGACACTGGTTCAAAAAGAAAAAAGAAAAAATTAAAGATTCCGTTAACCAACTTTATTATTGGAAGTAATGTCATCACTTAGGACAACAGTATCAATGACAGAACCAGCCCTGCTGGGGCAGGCCTGTAATTCCAGGTACTCAGGAGGCTGAGGCAGGAGGATTACAAATTCAAGGCCAGCTTGGACAGCTTAATAAAAGCCTCACAAAAGTAAAAAGAGAATCAGTAGAATATTTGCTTAGCATATGCACAGCTCTGGGTTCAGTCCCTACTATTGCCAAAAAAGAAAAAAAAGGTACCAATTACAGAAAAATAAACACTATCTTAAAATATCATGTATTAAGAGATATTATTATATGTGTTTTTGATTCTAAGAGTCACTTTTTGTAAATTATGTAGAGTATTGTTTGGGAATTATTCACACCAGAAGCAAGTGAATTTTTAACCTCCAAAATGTGTTTTGATGGGGAAGAGAGCTAAATAAATGTGTGCACTTTTGAAAAGAATGATAGAAACTTTCTAAAGTGTCCTGAGAGTATCAGAGAAAATTTGTAGCGCTTGCAGTTTCTGGATAAGTGAAAGGAAGCAATCTCGGAGTGTTTTCCAACTACCTGAAATAATTGGTTCTCCTCCTCGCCACCTTTTTGTCCTTTTCCCTACATTTCAGCAAGCGTTCAATGCCACAGCCGTCGTGAGACATATGCGAAGGCTACAGCTCGGCAGCAGCCTGGACAGTTCAAATGCAAGTGTCTCAAGCAACCTCAGTTTGGCGAGCCAAAAAGATTGTGCGTATGTAGCAAAACCAGAATTCTTCAGCGGGCATTTCAGATGAGTCCGGGTTGGGCAGGAGAGCTGAGCACTGACGGTTTGCCCTGCAATGTTCTAACCCTTTTAATGTTCATGACTACCATAGAACATTATTCAACATTTAATACCCGCTCTATGTGATAATCATTTCCACTTGTAGATAAGAAATCCACGGCATAAGTACCGCACGACCAAAGATAAGGCCTGGGTACTTCTTGGTCTCTCTCCTTCCTCTGACTTGCCCCTTATTGTACAGTTTCCCTCTGGACTGACGAGGGAATGGTAGAGTCCTCATGGCCTGGTTGCACTAGTTTCTAAAGTCTGGGTTTTGTTGTTTTTGTTGTTGTTTTTATGAGAATGATGAGTATTTGAACTTATTTATGTGCACCAAACTTTGCGATAAAAGCAACAGTGATGGTATTGCATTGGCTTTCATCTTTATAAAGAATGTGATATCCTTGAAGGCACACTTCAAGTCTCTCCCACTCCCCATCTTTATATGTATATTAATCTCCTACTAGAGCATGCCGATGATTCTCTACTCCAAAACCATTGCCTTGAAGGTTCCCCTCAGCCCTCATCCCCTTAACCATTGGGCATCATGTGCCTTCCTATTTGGCTTAGTAAAAGGATTCCTTTCTTTGTGAAAGAGCCATCTCAAGGCTGAATATAGAGCACACACCTATAATCCCAGCACTCTGAAGGTGAAAGATTCCAAGTTCAAGGCGAGCCTGAGCTACACAGTAAAACCATCTCAAAAAAGCAGAAACTTAGGGTGTAGCTCGGTGGTAGAGCATTTGCCTAGTAGGAAACAAAGTTAAGAAGACCCTGGGTTTGAGCCCCCAGCATCCTCCCCCTCCCCAAAGGAGTCATCCTAATCTTGTTATTCATTCTCAACTCATACACAGTTCTTAAATTTTCTTATGGCCGCTCCATGGGCTTTTCTGACACAATTGCACACCTCTAGATCAGTTGTGCTTGTCAGCACAGACCCTTCTTACCACCCTTAACCAGAAGAAATATCACAGCCGACCACTCATTTCTTTAAAGATTCGTACAACAGCATCAGCAGCAATGCTTATTTTAATACTTTATTTTATGGTTCTCCCTATGTCCAAATGTACGAAGTGGCTGGGGATGTCCATTCCAAAGCTGTACCATAGCTGCTGCATCAACAGTGCCTTCCAAGGCCTTACGAGTCAGTTTTCTGTTACTGTGACAGACTATGAGAGAAACATGTGACAGGAGGCAAGTGTTACTTCGCCTCACAGTCTCAGTCCTTTCTGTCCATGGTTACTCATGGCAGCCAGGAACAAGGGAGACAGAGGACAGAGGGCTGGGAGAATGGTATGTCCTTCAGTGACCTACTTCCTCCAGCTAGGTCCCACATCCCAATAGTCAGTCCAACTTTGAATTCATCAATGGATGTATCCCCTGATGAATATAGGACGTTCATAGTCTACTCACCACACAACACTACTCCAGGGCCAAACTGTCTATCGTAAGCCTTTGGGAAGATTTGGTGGGAGTCATGAACACCCTCATTTCAGAGACCTGTGATTCAATATGCTTCCTGAAATGTAAATTTGGACCTGAAGCGGGGTGCAGGCCCTTTTTTCATTCTAAAAATACCTACTTCTGCTGTTGTAAGAAACGATCTGCTCTTCTCGGCTGGTAAAGTGCTTTGTCATGCACTGAGCCCTCAGAACCACGGAAAACAGCCAGGTGTGGGGTGGCATGTGCTCCTCATCCCAGCATAGGGGAGTGGAGACAAGACTGTCTCAGGCTTGCTGGCCAGCCTGCCTAACCAACTCAGCAAACTGTCCCCCAAACAGACAAAACAAACCGAAAAGCAAGGTGTAGAGTGGCTAAACATATCTATCTGAGGTTGACCTCTGGCCGCCACACACATGTGCACATGTGTTATCTGCACACACACAAACTTGAGACATGGAGACACAAATTAAAATAATGAAAAAAAATTAAAAAAATGAACATTCTAGTAATGATGGTATGTAATCCACACCCATCCTAGTGCCTAGTATATAGAAAGTAGTAGATTATCCTAGTGTGTAACATACAGTATATAGAAAGTGCTAAATTAATGTGGCCTCAGATATCCTATGTCATGATGGACATACCATATCATTTTCAAAGACAAAAATCAATTATAATTATAAAGAAAAAAGAACCTCAAAGTTGGACCAGAGAATAAAGCAAATTGAACACATGGCAGAGATTTTCCTATAGGGCGATGAAAGGGCAGGGTCTGGCAGTGTAGCTCAGGGTAAAGGGTAGAGGGCTTGCCCAGCAGCTACATACAAGTTTCATCCATCTAGCCCAGCCCATTTGACTGTCTTTCTGGGAAAGGGCGTGTGAAGTTAATTCTAAACACCCATGTCTGTTTCCCTGGCAGGTCTGGCACCTTCCACGCTCTGTAGTTTCCTTTCTTCTTCGTCGGGGGTCACAGGAGTCGGAGCTGAGAGGAGACCCAGGCCCACCACTGTGACGACAGGGCACACTGGAAGCAAGTGACCCGGCTCTGGAGGTGGGACCCAGGGGGCGGAGCCGGGGAAGGGGAAGCCCCAGGCCGGAGCAGCTCCAGCATCGGAGACCCCACCCACCCTGCATGGTGCGCCTGCATAGGACTGGAAGACAGAAGTTTTTTATGGCCATATTTTATACTGCAATTCTGATGTGTTCATTTCTCACAAACTGTACTGACTCAAGGGGAGCTGACTTCACAGGATCTGGTGCTGTATATACGAATCTTGCAAAGCTCTAACTGAATGGACCTTCTTGCTCCCCTCCCCCAACTCCACACTTCCGCTCTCTCAGTGTAGGAAGCCATCTAGGGTGTATTTTTTCATGAAAAAAAAAAAAAGGTTTCAACTGGATTATTTGGATTATTTAAATTTTGGAAATGTTGTGCATTAGAATTTTTTTTCTTTTTGAGACGTGTCTTTTTTGATCTCTTATCAGTTACATGACCTCTCTCATTCGCTCCTTTAATGGTGGCTTTACGTTACCTTTAAGAGATTTTTTTCCCTCCAGGAGGAGTTAAAAGGTATTTTTTAAAATTCTAAGAGGATCAAGAATCCATCTCCAAGGCTGAGTGCACTTTACCTGTGTTCCCGGCCCTCAGGAGGTCACCCCGCCCCTGGGCTGGGCAGGCTTCTCTCCAGGGGGCTTTTGGCAAGGAACCTGCAGAAAACCTTACCAGCAGCTTCCCCTGAGAACCCCTAACCAACCACAGAAGAGATAACCTTGTTTCTGCCCTAAAGTCCAGGCTCCACATTACAGGTGAACTGCGCTCTAGGAACAGGATTCCGCAGGGCCAAGGCATAGGCGCCTCCCTTAGAGGCGGGACTAGCTGCCATCTTGTTTTTAAAATGAACCACACACAGCCCTCATCTCTCATGGGGGATGATGGATGAAACTCTGTTCTCAGCTATGCACTTTCAAAACGACTCTCTCTCTCTCTCTGTTTTAATTTTTTAAATTCATTTCTAATGCTACCCTTCAAATGGCCTATAGCACACACTTTCCCCCCTCCACAATTTTACCCTATTCTCTCATGAACATTAGCCAAGGGAGGGGACAGAAAAGGCCTTGAAGAAGAAACCTTTTTGTTAGGTGAGAAGGAAAGGCACCAAGTGAGCAGGATATGGCCCACCTCAAAGATGGCTGACTCAGCAAGGTAAAGCTGGTTCATAAGCCTTCCCTTACATCAGAGGGATCTAAAATGAAAAGTAGCTGGGGTAGTCAGGGCATTGTATGCCCTGGTTTGCCGGGGACTGAAGAATTTCCCCGGATATGGAACTTGAAGGCTAAAATCAGGACTGTCCTATGAAAACCAGTCCATGTAGTTGACCTGCACAGTGGTTAGATATAGGAGAAGAGCAGGCACAGAGTGTAGGCCAGGGCAGACTGTCTCCAAGAAGGCTCTCAGACCTAGGCAGGCAGCTCAAATGCCAGTTTTGCCCACGCTCCCCTTCAGCTCTCACGTCTGTTGAAAGCCTGAGCCTCAGCGGCAGTCAGCTGTAGCCAACCAAGATGAGCTGTGATAGGTGTCCCTGATGGCCCAGGCAGTCCTGAGGTGGTTGTCCTCATGCCCCTCTCAGTCCTGCTAGACCAGTAAGTCATCCTTGTCACTTGTACACTTTCACCCCTAGCCCTCCCCATGCACATGGAGCACATACACACACACACACACACACACACACACACACACACACACACACACACACAATCATTAGGGAAGCAGCTCCAGTTCCCCAAAGAACCCAGTACAAGATATCTAAGAGCATTTCCAAAGTCAGACATCTGGTCTACCTGTTCCCACTTGCATCATAAGCGCCCAGATGCTTAGTGAGAATCCTGCCACACAAGCCCGAAGAAGAGTAGCAGTTTGAAGCTGTCATTTCAAAATCTATAAATCTCTTAGGAAGAGTTTCTAAGATGACAACAGACCCAGTTGGAAAGCAGATGCCACTGAGTATGGAGACTTACCCACCTACTCCACCCTTCAGAAAGGCAATGAAATAAATATTACAAACAGTATTTAAGAAAACCCAGAAATGTTTCTAAAGAAGTTTATAGGATATTTCCTACCAACAAGTATCATGGGAATATCCAAGTTCATATAATAAAAAAAAAATACAGGTGTGCTTGGTGGGCTATAATTATAACACTTGGGAGGCTGAGGCAGAAGGATCTCAGTTTCTATGCATTCTGAGCTAATTAGTAAATCCTTATCTCAAAAGGAAAGAAAGGAGGAAGGGATGGAGGAAGGAAGGAGGTAGGCTGGTTGGTTGCTGCAGTAGGTGATTTTACCAGAGTTTGACCTTTCATGTGTTAGCCTTTATGCTGTATGGTACACATAACTATTTGCACCTACAAAGTAACATTATTATTAGTGATGAAAGGATTTCATAGAGCTGGTATATGGGTACATGGACTACATATAAATATATATGAACTACAAATAAACACAGAACAGTTGAAGAGTGAACCCTGGTACACGTGTCTACCTTGCAATCAACTATACTTGATTCAACCTTGACACATTGGGTCTCCATGAGCTGGTGGAAAGAAGATGATCGCGAGTGCCAGCCCAGTAGAAGATAAGGCTGAACATGTCTTCAGGGAGCACATACATGATGTCACTAACTTGGGTTATTTCCTACTATTTTAAGAAAGGTGAAATTATGTACCACCCAAGTCTTCCATTCTGAGAAAGTCAGGATGGTAGAAAGATGAAGTTTCACTTCCAGTTGGTATTGTTATAGAATAATATATCAGACCATAGAATGGACTTAGTCTTAAGAGCCAGAAAATGGGGTGGCAAAGTCTAGGCTCCCTCACTCTTGTTAGATTCCGCTGATATAGTCTGAGAATTTCATGCACATACCAGTATGCTTGGCAGCATCCTGGGAAACACAGGCCTCTCCCTCTCAGATTATTTTCCTAATATCAAGCTCTTACCAGCTCCCCCCCCCCCCCCACTATAGCCTCTTCACATTTTCTGAGCAAGTGGATATTTATTTCTTTACTTGGTTATGAAATTTTGAAATATTTCCAGAATATTCTTTCCCTCTGTTTCCTGCCTGTCCCTCCCTCTTTTCCTGGCCTTCACCCATACTTGAGGCAGAAAGGGCAACTAACACTCATCTAAAACCAACAGTGAATCAGAGGGGATCCCCTTCAGCTCCAAGGCCAATAGCTTGTCATTCCTAATCACGGGATCTGTAGAGTTTGGAGCTTTGTGTGGGGGTTAGGGAGGGACAAAGGCAGTTGGAGGCTGGAGGGACAGGGTCTGCCACAAAACTCTTAAGGAAATGGGAGCTGCCCAGTGACTGAGACAGCAACCCCAGTGTCACAGGCCCTTGTAAGAAGCCTGGCTGCTTTTTACCCCTTCCTACTGCCTCTAACCCCAAAGGGACTCTGACTCCAGAAAAATCAGCTGCCATTCACCTCTCTGTGTGAAAGAAAAGAACTCTGGAGAAGGCATTGAAACAAACCAAAAAGTATGGATTCCTGCCCTTGAACCTTGATTCTGGGTCACTTCTAAAATGCCACCTTGAGTCTCCAACCATACCACTTCGACTGTGCCCAATGTCATCTAAGATGCCTCCTTAAGAAGACAGCCACATCCATTTGCACACTGTGGTTTTGAGAGACTTCCAAGCTTCAGAAATCCATGAGTGTGGTATTTGAGGAACACGGCAGTGGGCTCAGTGAATCCCAGACACTGTTTACCTTCTTAACCTTTTTGTGTCTACACCACAATGCCCAGCTTGGGCTGGATAGCTTGTAGATGGCAGAGGGAATTGGCCTTTACACCACAGGCCAAGAACAGTGTGGACACTGGAGAAGGAACCAGCTGGTCCCCTCTTGAGAGGTTGATTTCCCATGGGATGCAAAACGTGGTATGGTCAGCACTCGGGTTTGATGTTTTATGAGCATGTTTAAACAGTAGGGAAAGCCCACCCAGTGGAAATGACTGGGATTTTAGAGCTCTAGGTATCCCTTTGGCCTACTAAGAGTTATGGCCAGAACTGACATTTCACGCTGGGGAAACCATCCTGGTGCCATTATTCCAGGCTGCAGGCAGGAAACCTGGGGCCAGCAGCGCCTCTTCCTTGCAAGAATTGTGCAAGGGTTGTGCTGGGATTTCCTAGGCCACAAGGAAGGAAGGTGAGGGCCGGTGAAGGACGGCTCCTTCCATTTTTCATAACTAGAAATCGGGCTTTCCGGGTTTGCACAATCACTCCCGGCAAGTGAGATATGGGCCCCGCTTGCATGTCCTTCAGAACCAGTGCTAGGTCCCCATCCCTTCTCCTCACATTCCAACAATTGCCTTTCCCTTAAATACATTCCAGACCAAACACTGTTCAGTTTGTTTCCAAAATTAAAAACCAATGTATATATCTGTATGTACTCCACCTCTCTTTAAGGGGTTACCTGGTCCTAGGTTGGAGCTGCAAGTAGAAAAGGTATTCCAATCCTTCAATTTTCAGAATTGAAAGTTTTGAGGTGGTTTTTTTGTTTGTTTGTTTGTTTGTTTTTTAAGCCAAGCTGGGGAAGCAGATTTTTGAAAGGCAAACTTACTTCCTGCTACCTCTACAAAGATTTGTGTGCAGGTGAGTTAGCTTGAAAACTTCAACCCTGGGTAGCAGGCAGGTAGGTCTAAGGAAGAGAGGAGAAGGAAAGGCCATACCCCATCCACCAGGTCCCTTCTTGGTGGTCTCAGTGCATCGAGGTCTGCCTGCTGCTCTGGTGTGTGCACTGGAGCCCAGCTGTGAAGTCGGCCCTGCATGCTGGCCACAGCCTGGCCTGCCTTCTGCCAGCAGCCAAAGTCTTCACAGTCAGCAGGGAGGACTGTGCCCTGTGTCGCCTTCCCTGTGAACTCCAGTGGGAGCAGCTCAGCTTGCAGCTTTACGGGTTCCACTCTTGCAAACCCAAAGGCTGTCTGCGCATTTGGAAGCCAAACATTCAGTTCAGCATGTGGCTGCCGTGGCTGGTTTTGTGGACAAAGCAAGCTGTGGAATGGCTTCTCTGTGTCTGTGTTTTTCTAAGCCAAAGGGACAAACAGTTGCATCAACCCCTTGTATTAAAGCCGCTTCTGACCCCTTGTATTAAAGCTGCTTCTGCATTCTCCATACCCGCTTTTAACCTTCTTTGTCTCTGGGGAGTTTGTTACATAATTACCGTGTCCTCTGATGATTTTCCAAACTATGTTACTTATAGGTGATTTTATTTTCCTTATGGATGGGAAAAATGGAAAAGCTGAGACATGTTTGAGGCTTTAGTCAAAGACTAAACACTAGTTAACTTGCTTCTCAATGGGGAAAAAAAAAATCTTAGTTTTGAACAGACCAGGATTCTGAGGCCCTCCTGGATAACCCTACACTTTGGAAAACAAAGCCCGGGGGTGGGGGCAGAGCTGGCAATTGGGCTACAAAAGAGACAAAGAAGGGGCTAGAACATCAGCTCAGGTGTTTGTCCCACACTGCGGAAGCTGTGGTTCTCCTTGCAAGGCACTTGGCCATTTTCAGGCAATGTAAGATGGTGTCCAGTATCACAGCAGTAGCTTCAGTTTGAGAGACCAAATGTTTCAGAGAACATTTATCTTAGTCCCACATTCAGGTGAGAAGACACCAAAGGTACATTCTTTGCAGAACATCCATTGGAACGATGTCTAAATTGGCTTCTGTGGCTATATATGATGTAATTGGCCTTCATCAAGCTCTCTCCCAACAGTGGGCATGTTTTCCCAACAGCTTCCACCGTCAAACCCAGGATCGGCCCCATTCACTATGACCAGGCTTGCAATTGGTTTGATTTTTTCATACATGCTTGTCCAAAAAAAAAAAAATTTAAAAAGTAAAAGAAGGGAAACTGTGCATTTATCCCATGCATGTAATAAACTCTGCAAGAAGTTTAACCCCCATAGGTTTGCGGCACTGCAAAATTGTTCATGGGTCTATGTAGCAAATGATTCTCTGCCTTGACAATCATGTATACATATCGATTTCTATCATAATGATAATGAGATTGATGACTTCTTGTTTTCCTCCAATAAAGAGAATTAATCACCTTTGGATGTAGATGGTCTGTTCCTATATCATGAATAGGATATTGCATTTCAACATCTCTCTCTCCCTTTTTTTTCCCTCTGATTTGGGGCTTAGTTATTTATTTGTCAGTTGATAGATTGGCAATGATGTGGATGGTTTGTTAAGCAAACCCTCTGAACCTCTGAGCTATACCCCCAGCCCTTTAAGTTTAGATTTAAGGGGAAGAGTCTGGGTTGAGAGCCTGAAAGCTCATGAGATCACAGAGATGTTTCCCATCACTTGCCCAACAAGCAATTGGAAGGAAGTAGCCATGAGGTGGAGGGGTGGGTTGCCAGGTTCAATGTTATCTAGACAAGAAGGCTCCCTCCCTTCCTCCTCCCCCCCCCCCTCCCCCTCGTCATCCCCCCCCTCCTCGTCGTCCTCCTCCTCCCCCCCTCCTCCTCCCCCCCCTCCTCCTCTTCTGGCTGGAGGGTTGCCAGGAACTCAGGTCATCTCAATTAGGTATTCATAAAATGTTTGGCAGAAAAGTCAACGTTGATTTCCAGGAAGTCCTTCTTAGCAGAGGTGGTTTTGGCAGTGCCAGGCTTGAGCAATCTGTCCACATTCTTCTACATCCTCAGCCCAGCTTGTCATTATCAATGCCCAAAGGAAGAGTCTTGCCCCAACAGAAGGCAGTTGATGGCTGTTTTATTGGGATGGGAGTGTCCTTGTTTTTTTAGAAAACTTTTTGAAGAGAAACATTGTTTCATAGCCCATTGCATATACTATGGCAATCAGATCTGACATCAGACAAGTCTTCTAATCCAGTGGTTCTCAACCTAAGGGTCTCAACCCCTTGGGTCAAATGACCCTTCCACAGGGGTCACAGGGGTCATATATCAGATATTCTGTATATCAGTTATTTACATTACGATTCATGACAGTAGCAAAATTATAGTTATAAATTAGCAATGAAAATAATTTTGTGGTCATTGTCGCCACAACACGAGAAGCCATATTAAAGTATGTAGCATTAGGAAGGTTGAGAACCACTGCTCTAATCCAAATAGTAAGTGGTTTTGTAGAACTAGAAGAAATGAATTGAGCATGTGTTATAAAAATATAGAATTGTGGGACTGGGGAGATGGCTCAGAGTTAAGTTAAGAGCGCTTGTTACTCTTGTAGAGGACACAGTTTGGTTCTCAACCCCCACAGGGCAGTGCAAGGCCCTCTATTCCTCTAGTTCCAAGGGATCTAGAACCCTTGTCTGGCTTCTGCAAGCACCAGACATACACACAGTACAAGGATGTACATGCAGACAAACACCATACACATGAAATAAATATTGAATAAAGAGGAATGCAGAATTAAAATTGCCCTACACAGCTAGGACCACATGAAGATACCATGAGCCTTAGTGAGAAAAAAGCTCTGAGCCAAGAAGACAGATAGAGTACACTGCTGTGTGACCCTCTCCAGTTCGTTCTCACTTCCTTTGACCCTGATGAAAGGATCTATAACTACAAAGAAACCGTTGTGAGTGAGTAGGTGATGATACAGCTAAAGAAAACTTTATGAGACAAAGGAAATTTTGCCTATTATAGTTTTTGTTGCTGCTGCTGTTTTTGTTTGTTTGTTGTTGTTTAAGACAGGGTCTCACTATGTAGCCCTGGCTAGCCTGGATCTCTCTCTGTAGAGCAGGCTGGCCTCAAACACAGAGATCCACCTCTCTCTGCCTCCTGAGTGCTGGGATTAAAGGTGTGAAGAGTATACTATTTTTGAAGGACTTATTATTATTATATATATAATATTGTTGCATAATATATTATATATTATTATATCATTATTATATATTATACTTATTTACTATTTACTTGTTTGTGTTCGTGTGCACATGCATGTGTGGAGGTCAAAGGACATCTTGCAACCGTCACTTCACTCCTACCACGTGGGACATGGGGGTCAAACTCAAGTCACCAAGCTTGGTGGTAAGCACTTTTACCCATTGAGCCGTCTTGCCAGTTCAAGGAGTTTTAAAGACAGGGCTCATGACCAACTGTCACTGAAAATCTAGTGCAGCGAATGGCTAGGAATATACAACTGACCGCTGTGGAAGGCCAGTATCTACTAAGCCTTTGGAGTTGCAATGTTCAGGCTCCAACTCCTGCTGTTTCACTCCAGCCTTGTTGATCAGCAATCCAACACCTCTCTTCTCCAGAGCCAAGCTTCCTGTGACCCCAGAGAGGTTCAGCTTCTACAAAAATTCACATCAAATTTCCTTATTTAGTTTTTTTTTTTCCTTCAGGTGAATGTCAGGGATGTGAATTCTTATATGAATAAAAACATATTTAAGAGCTGATTTTAAAAACAAACACAAGAAATGAACCAAAACCCCCTACAGAGTTACAGGATTGACCATGCAGAAGGAACCATGCTGTAATGGCAAGAAGTGGATACAAATAGTGTGTTCCCAAAGCTTTCTCTGCTTTCTCTGCTCCCCAGGGGGATCATGGCTATAGCAAATACTCTGCTTCATGGCCAATGATTGCTAAAAATCAATGCCCTAAATTGCCTTTCGGGTTGAACCATTTTTACTGGGTTGTTGTGGTCTTTGTGTGTGAATATACTTGGTCTGCCCAGAGATCTCCAACAAGATCTAGCAAGCCTCATCTTCTTACATATTTCAACAAAAGAAAAGAGTTCATATCTCAAAAGCAATAAGAGATAGTTTGCCCTAGAACCAAATATATATGAGTGACCATGGCCAGAAACACAGATTTAGGTTACTCCAAATACTATGTTCCAATATGATAACAGTTTCATGAAGCTTTTATAGTAACAGAACAGAGTTATAAATCTGAGCCCTTTAAAAATACATGGGTGGAACCATCAGGTCAGTGGGTTACAGCAAAGTGAGAAACACGTTATATGCGTCAGATGCTCCCCTAGTGACATTCTTAGCCTTTGGGTTGGTGGAAGCTAGGGGTTTGTTTGTACATTCTGTAGACACAATGATAGATATCAGGTCAAACATAGAAGTGGCCAATAATGTCTATTAAAAGGAGTAAAGGTTACCCACCATAATTTGGTGATGGGCCTGCAACATTCCAACTCTTCACAATCATGGAATATTAGTCAATGAGACTTTAGAATTTCTAACACAGATCCACATTTTTTTTGCCCTGAGAACTTCAGTTCACACATACTTGGAAAACTTGTGAGCACACCAAGAATGTACATTGCCTAGCATTAGAGAGAGAGGGGCACACACGCACAGAGAGAGACAGAGAGAGACAGGGAGGAGAGAATATTAATGAATCATGTAATGGCTTCCAATCAAAGGAAGTAATGGAGACAGCGCAGGCATCTGGACTTGAGACAAGGTATTGGCTTGAGTGAGCCCAGCGGACCTTGATGCATTAGGCCATAGGTGAGCTGTGGGTCAAGATTTGCAGAATCTAGCCTGGTTCCAGGGAGGGATTGGGGTTGGGGTCACCTAGCCTCTTTTGTTCAAGATGTGAGAGTTGGAGAGGGCATTAGCCTTCACAAGGCTGTCACCAAGGAGCTGCTACACAGAAAAACACTTTACACCTCTCATTTGGCATCATACTGTTCAAAAATAGCCAGACCTCCTCCTCTCAATTTACTGAGAGAAAACCCAAGGAAACTAGCCTTTCACTCAGGTCCCTTGGCAGCCGGGAAATTGGGTATAGGAGCACTCAGAACCCACACTCCTCCATGACCTATTTCCTCTCTATGGCCCCTCAGTGCTTTGTGGATAAATCCTGTCCCGAGCTTTCATTCATTTTCACATGTATGCATTCAACATTTTTGAGCACCTACTGTATTCAAGGGACTCCTGTTGTCAGCCAGCATGATCCTCCAAGCAGAACAACCCCCATCTTTATAAAATCAGCACTGTGTACTTATAGAAGGTCATCACAGCTGGGGTTGTTGACTATTAGCATTCCCTAATATAAAGAGAGCATGGGGATAGTCATTGGACCTGACTATCCAGCTACTCCTCATAGCCAGCTGTATACACTTCTGTCCTAATTGTATATGGCTTTGTGGTCTTGGGGAGGGGCTAGCCTGTCCTGAGAGGAACTGCATGGATTATGAGCTCATCTTAATGTGGTTGCATGGGCAACTCGGACTCCTTCCAGGGAGACTTCATGGACCAGAAAAGAAAGGCATGTTTAATCCACAGGTCAGTGCCTGTTTGCCTCCCGCCTCTTTGTTTCTTCCTCCTGCTCCATAGTCTGCCTGCCTCTTCCCTCCCTCCTTCCTTCCTTCCTTTCCTTCCTCCCTTCCTTCCTAAGATTTATTTGTATTTTGTATGTTCATTTGCACCTGTGGAGGCCAGAAGATGGAATCAGACCCCCAAGAAGTAGAGTTATAGGTGGTATGAGTTGCCATGGGGGTGCTGGAAACTGACTCAGGCCCTCTGTAGGAGCAGTAAGTGTGCTTAACCATTGAGCCATCTCTCCAGCCCCTCTTTCTTCTAAGAAGGGGTGTGTGTGTGTGTGTGTGTGTGTGTGTGTGTGTGTGTGAGAGAGAGAGAGAGAGAGAGAGAGAGAGAGAGAGAGAGAGAGAGAGAGAGAGAGAGAGAGATCCTTTGAGCTGGAGTTACAGGCAGATGTGGGTGCTGAGAACCAAACTTGGTTCTCTGCAAGAACAGTACATGCTCTTAACCTCTGAGCCATCTCCCTTCCCTCCCCCACAATCTTTCTTTTGCTTCAGCATTATTCATTTTTTCTTCTTTTCTCTTTCTCTCTCTCTCTTTGAAATCCTGGGGATTGGCTCTAGAGCCTCACACATCACACATGCTAAGCAAGTACTCTACATACAGCTATATCCTTGGTCTCCTGTTTATTTTGTTTTAAGATGGAATCTCACTAAGATACCCAAACTGTCCTTGAACTCACTCTGTAGACCTGGCTGAACTTGAAATTGCCATCCTCCTGCCTCAGCCTCCCAAGTAGCTGGGGTAACAACCATCCACCCCCAAGTCCAGCACTGTATTTGTTCTTTTCATGCAGAGAGTCTAACCCTCTGTCCCTTGCTGGACAGACTCTCGGTATCAGCACACAGAGGATTGAGTGAAGCACATGTCAGGTTCTGAGCTGCTGGCCCAATCTGGCTCTAATCATGCAGAAGAGCTCAGCAGCTGCCCCTCTAATGAGGACCAGCTGTTCCCCTCCATAGGCGTGGAAGACAGCTGAGGCTGATGTTTGTGGTCACCTGGCTCAAGGCACTTACCACCTGTCACTCCAGGGAGAACAAATGCATGCAAGAGCTAGGCCTTGCTAAGGACTCCCCAGAGGAGAGCCTGCTGCTCCGTCACTACGCTTCTGAGAACAACTATGATCTTCTCACTCTCCATCGTCTGGGATCCAGCTAAAAAGACTATGGGCTAGCAGCTGGAGTGAGACTGGAAGGCTTGTGTATCTAGCATGCTCTCAGATAGTGCTGCTGCTGCTGCTCCCTGGACCAGACTGAGCAGCAGCAGATTCCAGAAGCCTTTTCTGATGGTTCTCTTGCACGACCATGGATCCAAGTCACCTAGGGAGCTGCTGGAAAATTCTAAGGCCCAAGCCACAAAACTCAGGGTCTCTGGTGATTTTCAAATGCAGCCAGGGTGAGACAATGGTTAACTAGTCATCACACCACCTTGAGCTGCAGGACAGGGCAGTTGCCTGGAAATGCCACAGACTCCAACTATGCAAATCTAGACTATCAATGTAAATGATAACCAGTCTTCCTCTAAGAGTCAGGATACATCCTAGCCAGGTATTGCTTCAGCCAGTACAGAGTGATGAATGTGTGATATATGTATATGTACACATATGCAGAGGCCGCCTGGGGACTAGATCCTGGCTTGATGAAGAGTAGAGGACTGCTCAAGGTCGAAATGCTAGGCAAGTCTGAGTAGAGGTGAGCCTGTCCTGAAAATGCACGTGCAGGGGGGTTTAGAGCATCTAAGTACTTGACCACGAGTATCATTCTGTCCTCACCCCGGCCGCATATGGTAAGTGGGAAAGGCACAAACCACTATTTCTGCCTCAGGCGTGAGGAAGCTGGGTCTTAGAGGAAGTGACACGGAAGGACCAGAGTTAGGCCTATCAGGCCATTCTCCACAGAGGCCAGGGCAGTGTCCCCAACCCTACCTAACAGATTTGAAGGTGACAGTAGAAACCCTGGAAGCCTAGCAGGAAAACTTAGAGAAGAGCAAACTTTCCCCAAAGCCTCCTGAGTGGATGTAATACAGCCCGTGAGCAGCTTAACTCACCAAGAGAAGGCAGATGACTGGGATGTTTCTCCACTATTTCCTCACCTCCTCTCTTGGTTGGTTTTCTAGATCAACTCTCTGGCCGCCCACAAGCCCGGCATGAGCAGGTTAGAAACTTGGTGTTCTTTGTGCATCCCTCTACCTTTTCAGGTGAGGCTGTTCTCGTTCACAATCATTTTCTGAGCATCTCCTCTATGCAGGTGCTGCTCCAAGTACTGAAGATACAGCAGAGAGCGATGTGCATGTGCACTCAGACACACACACACACAAACACACACAGATGCACAGACACCAATACACATGGAGACACACACACACATATACACAGGCACAAATACACAGGGACACAGACACAGATACACAAATATACGCAGATACACACACACACACACACACACATAGATGCATAGACACCAATACACATGGAGACACACACACAGATACACAGGCACAAATACACAGGAACACAGACAAATATACACACACACGCAGATACACACACACAGACACAGACACACACAAAGATACACACTTGTGCTCATGCTCACATGTGCACCTAGACACATTTGTGCATGCATGCACAGAGACACTCATGCTGTCACACAGAAGTGTACACACCTGTCACACAGAAGTACACACACACACACACACACACACACACACACACACCCCTCTTCCTTGAGGTTTCATTATGCCCACCCCCTCTCATTTCAGCCCTTTCAGCCCTTCAGTATTCATCAGAATGTTTGGCACCATGAGAAAAGCTAGATTTTTCAAGCCCGCCATTCATTACAAAGATTTCAGATTGGGGAAGTATCGAGTGAGCTTCCCAGTCTCCAGAGACCAGGCTGTATGAAGCAACTTTTCCAGCTTTGGTGAATCCATAAATCTTTCACATCACATCCCACACAGAAGCCTAAATCAGTGTGCACTGGAGATTTCTGTTTAAATACTGTCTGGGATCACTGAGTGGCCAGACATTATCTAGTCTCGTCTCATCAGTAGCCAAAAGCTCCATATTTCACATGGTGCCTTCCTCCACCTCAGCCACTGAGAGAGGGTCTTGGAGCCCCAGGGAGTCCTTAGTCTTGTTCCCTGGTGGGCCACCAGCAAGCCATATGGTCTTGGATGGTTCATTCCAATCTTTGTCTTTCTGTTTCCCATTTTACAATGATGCATTTGACAAGGAAACCTCTGGGGCATCCTTCAGTTCTTAAAACCTCTCCATCCATCACACTTCAGTGAAATGCCATTGGGTTCCAGTGCCCCTCATGGATGCTGCCTTTGCCTCAGAAAAAAAGACAAAGGAGGGGTGCTGCTGAGTCAGGTGTAAATGGTTCAAATCCCGAGTAATATGGAAAATTTTCACAGTTGAACCTGCAAATTTCAGGATTTTTTTTTCCCCTCCAAATTTGGATCCCAGCCCAGAGCAGGGAAGCACGGGAGGTAAAATTGTTTGAGTCATTGTGAAGTGCACATTTCCTGCTGTTTCTTTCCGAGTCTGTGTTAAATTAACAAGCTCAAATGCGAACATTAACAAAGATGAGTCAGGCTTGGAGACTGTTGGTAGCATGAGACTGGTTTTGAGGAACAGCAGCAACAGGACTCCTCTCGTCCTTTGTTGACGAAAGACAGCAAGGGATCATTAATCTAGTTCACTGGTCTCTAAACAGTATTTTTTTTTTTTAGTGTGTATGAGTGTTTTGCTCAAATGTATGTATGTGTACCACATGTGTGTCTGGTACCCACAGAGTCAAAAGAGCTCACTGGATCCCCTAGAACTGGAGTTACTGAAGGTTGTAAGCCACTGTGTGGATGCTGGGAACCAAACCCAAGTCTTCATGTGTCTAAATAGTTTTGATCGTGCATCCTGATGATAAAAATATTTTGAACATGCTCCAAATATATGGATGTTCATATATTTGAATATTATAGATGTATAATACTATACTGATTAGCATATGAAGCATACACAAAGAGAATTAAAATGACAAGATCAAGAAAAAATTAAATTTCCCAGAGATAAAACTTGATTAAGTTGTTATCTTTGTGCAAACTGGAAGGTTCTATTTTTTATTCTTTTAATCTGTTTTATAAGTTTGTTATAAAGCAACTTGAAATTACAATTCCAAGTCTAATTTATCTAGATTCTTTGTTTTAACTGGAGAGGCTATGGTGTAAAAATATATAGACCTAAAGGGAAGGAGTATACTGTTGAGCGTGCTTGTAATTAGGAATGTAATCCAATGCAATTTGAACATTTAAAAGACTGAAAGTAGAAACCGCTCCCTTCACTCCTGTGGTATTTGAATGAGAATGGCCCCCATAGGCTCAGATGTTTGAATACTTGGTCCCCAATTGGTAGAACTGTTTGGGAAGAATTAGGAGGTGTGTCATAAGGGTAGGAGTTGAGATTTTAAAAGATTTGTGCCATTCCCAGTGTGCTGTCTGCCTCCTGCCTATGACTTGAGATGTGACCTCTCAGCTCTTTCTGCTGCCATGGCTCCCCTCCTCCATCCTGGACCCTCCTAACCCCTAGAAGCTGTAAACGCAACCAAACGCTTTCCTTTATAAGTTGCCTTGGTCATGGTGTTTTATCACAGCAATAGAAAAGTAACCAAGACAATTGCCATCATCCTTTTCTGTCCTTCCTACCAAAGCTGTCTCTAAGTTATGCTATAGAAACATATATAATCTAATCAACATACAAACAGTCCTTCCTAAAGGCACGGTTCTCTAAATACGTGAATGTTAAGCCTAATGTTTCTATTTTAAAGTCTAAGTAAAGACAAAAAAATTTTAATTGTTAATAAAATATAAACCATTGTATATAGACTAAGGGCTTCCTCTTGGCTAAATCACAGCAAAGAGCTTGGGATTTCTTACTGCTGGAGAAATGGTCTGAATCTCTTGGAGAATGTGGTACCTTTCTATAGAACCCAGCCAGCCTTCGAAATAGAGTTGATCTAGAGAACACAGTGCAAAATCTTTTCAGATAATTTTGCATTTTATGAATCAAAGTGGAATCTATGTAGAGTGTGGTGGTGTGAGTGGTGGCAAAGGCTATGTTAACAAAGGACTTTATGGCGAGGCAGGCATTATAAAAATTGTAAGTTGTTGTGGTTTAAATAAGAATGGCACCCACAGGATCATCTATCTGAGTGCTTAATCACAGCGACTAGCTCTGGTTGAAAGGATTCTAAGGATTAGGAGGTGTGGCCTTGTTGGAGGAAGTGTGTCACTGGGGGTGGGCTTTGAGCTTTCAAAAGTCCAGGCCAGGAGCATGCTCTGTCTTTCTCTGTCTCTTTCTCCCTCTGGGGATCAGGATATAGCTCTCAGCTACTTCTCCAGCACCAAGCCTGCCTGCTGCCATGCTCTCTGCCATGATGATAATGAACTGTGCCTCGGAAACTGTAAGCCAGTCCCCGGTTAAATGTTTTCTTTTGTAAGCGTTGCCGTGGCCATGGTGCCGCTTCATAGCAATGGAACAGTGACTAAGACAAAAGTCTTTCAAGAGTTCCAGTTTGCATGCTCATGGATGCTTGTGGCCTTTTAGGGTAAAGAATAAATACAGAGAAATGTAGATAAAGCACTTACTGCATAGAGAACCATCTGCATCTCAGGGCAACTGAGGCACAAGGACCTCCCTTTCTGGAGGGTTTCCCAAACTAGACAGCTTCAATGATACCTGAGCATCTTGTTCCAATGTCGATTGATTTGGTCGGTCTGGATTGGGGCCGGAGATTCTGCCTTCCTGGAGAGCCCTGAGAGTCAGAGATACTGCTATTCTAAGACCATAGACCAGGAGAACAAGCTCCAGCGTGTATGATCTCCCACAGGAGCTGGAGTCATCTTGAATCTATAGCAGTTGGATGACACAGTCCGCAGGTGTAGAATCTAGATAGAGGCTGGCAACAGTGAGCTACAAAGCACAGGAACTATGAGTTGTGACTGATTATCACCAACTCGGCCGTCCAACCAACAACACCTCAGTGTTCGTTGCAGCCAAATCAAAGCATTTGTCAATTCCCTCCTCTGTGAGAGGCAGTTAGAGAAGCAATGGTCGTGGGCACCACAGCGCCCCCTGCAATCAAGAGGAAACTCCAGAGTCGACCAGGCGCTCTACACAAAGCCTGCCTGACAATCTGGCTCATGAGAGGATTAAATGCAGGAGTTGTGGGGTGAAATGTCCCCTCTTCTGTGGGCTGTTGGCATACACCCTACCCCTGGAGCTCTTCCTGGAAGGGAAATTCCCTTTGTGGCCTGGCCTTTTGCAGCTAACAAGCAAATCGTAGTGCTGGAAAGGATTTGTTCCAACCTCATCCTGCACAGAGAAAGTAAGACCCAAAGGCCACAGGGGTCAGCCACTGCTTTCTCTCTGGTTGCCTGGGGCTCCTCCCAGTCTACTCAGTTAAGGGAGTCCTCCTTCTCTGATTCTATGGTAATCTTTAGCCCTCACTACAATTGTGAAGAAGCTGGAAGAAGCTCATGTGTTATATTGTTCCAAATGTGTGTGCATGTGTGTGTGTGTGTGTGTGTGTGTGTGTGTGTGAGAGAGAGAGAGAGAGAGAGAGAGATATCAGCCTGCTCTCTACAGAGATCTGTCTTTATAGAAATCCCCTACATCAGTGGTTCTCAACCTTCCTAAGGCTACACACTTTAATGTAGCTCCTCATGTTGTGGTCACCACCAACCATAAAATTATTTTCATTGCTACTTCATAACTGTAATTTTGCTGCTGTTAGGAATCATAATGTGAATAGCCGATATTTCCAATGGTCTTAGGTGAGTCCTGTGAAAGTATCATTGGACCCCAAAGGGATCATGACCCACGGGTTGAGAACCACTGCCCTACCTAGTAACACAGACAAAGCTCTGGGTCAGAGAGGCTGCAGAAGTTAAGTTAATATGCCTCAACACTTGCCATATAAATGTGTGCAACCCTTTTTTTTATTCCCAGGAGGAATAAGGTATTTTTGAAACCATTCCTAAGGTGGCTGTGGTTTAGCTCCTGGTATCCTTAACACCGTCCTCCCAGGACTCACACTGGGCACTGGCTCGGTGGGAGGTTATTTTAGGAAATGACTAGGGGAATGTCTCCATTTAGGATAAGCAGCAATTTCCCCTTGCTTCCTCTTAACCCCAGTTTACTTTGTTCCCAGTCTGACCCATGGAGAGTCGCCCACAAGGGCATGGAAGCTGAGACAGCAACTTCTCGGCTCCCCAGTGTTGCACCCTGGGTGTTTGCACTTGGTCGGGAATAAGTCAACTACTAGAAGAAATGATGAATCATTGCATCAGTGAGGGGAAGGGCAATGGTGAACCTCAGCTGGTCAGCCTCTCTGCCCATCACAGACCCCCAATGAAACATGCGATTCCCGCTGGATGCATTCATTTATGACCACTTTTCCCCAAAGCCTAAGCACTGGGGCACCGTTTGTTTCAGCTCAGGGTCATGCCCTGCCAATTCTAATTCTGCTTTCTCCGGCTGTCTGTTATTCAAGCCTTTTAAAAACAGAGTTGTTGTTGTTGTTGTTGTTGTTGAAGATTACATTTAATTTATTTATTTGAGGCAGCACATGTCACGGCACAAGTGTAAAGGTCAGTTGACAACTTCCGTCCATTCTCCTGCTCCATATGGGTTCTGAGGATCGAACTCGGGTCATCAGGCTTCCAGTGAGCACATTTACCTGATGAACTCTCTCTCTGGGCCCTCATTCAAGGCTTTTACACTTAGAAGTATATTCTCTCAGAGCAGAGTATCCCAGTCTAGCATTTAAGAGCTTCTCAGAGTGACTAGAACCCATTTAGCACCTCTGGAAAGGAAATGCTACCAGATTGCCTGTGCTCAGTAAGTCCCACCCACCCCAGAACAGACATGCCCTCAGCCTTCCGTGACAGACAGGCCTGGCCTCCTAGAAGTCTCAGGTTAGCTTCTAAGGGCAGAGAGCCAATTTTAATCAGGGGTAGTTCCAGGTGCTTCCTTTCAGCCAGCCAGTTGTTTGCATCTGCTACATCTTGGACTCCAGGGAAAGACCAGAAATGTTATAGACGTAATCAGGAAGAAGCAGGCTCCCCTCAAAGTGGAGGATGAGTTACAGCAGAGGGTGTGGGGGTAGGAAGGCTAGGTGAGGCTGGCTTTGGGGTGGGGAAGAAACTATTACCGTCCCAAGGCCCTGGAACCTTGTTGGGGATTTTGAGGTTCTGGAGAGAGTCTACTCCAAGGGGAATGAGATACAGAGTGGAATCTCAGAATTAGGATGTGGAGCCAACAGGGCTGTGTTCTGGCAGAATCCACAGAGGTGGGGAATTGTTTGTCTATGTAGGGTGATAGCAAGAAAGACAGGATGCTTGCAGTTATCCTAGAAATCCATCTGATGCATACTCAGCCCCTGCCTCCTGCTAAGTTTCTTCACGGGGATTCATAGGTGTTCTGGGAGCATGGGCTGAGCCCAGCTGCAGGAAACTCAGTCTCTCTGTTAGTTGCTGTGTTTATTCTGGCCAGTATCACCAAGAGAGCCTGAATGGCCTCTGTGTCTGCTTCCCTATGGCTGAGATACCTGCTCATCACATGGCCATGCAGAAGCATGCCTGAAATTGAAGACCATAGGGAGCCAGCAAGGTGGCCCAGGGCGTCACTCTGTTTCTTGGCTAATTCCCCTTTGGGGGTGATTTGCTTGCTCTTGGTAGTTGGAGAATTCTTTTTTAAATCTTAACTCCTTTGGCTTGACTGAAGTGTCTTAAGGGACTAGCTGCACTTGAAATCTCCTGATTGGGTCTTCTATTTTCATTGGTCTGGAGAGTTATATGTGTAAGAGAGAGGATTGTGAGCAATTATATGCCTGTTATATCCTACAGAGGAGATATGCTTCCTGCCCATCTCAAACACATGCCCCTGTACTGTCTAAGCAAGGAAAATCTATGTTGAATATTGTCCCCCAGTTACTGTGTGTGTGTGTGTGTGTGTGTGTGTGTGTGTGTGTGTGTGTGAAGTCAGAAGCATCTCAAGGACCTTTCAGAGAATCTGCATAGGTGCTCAGTAGATCTAGCAAGAGACCATGGACCCCTTGCCTAGGGTCTGCCTCCTGCTGTAGAAGAGATGAAGATCTTTTAGTGTGTGATATGGGGCCTGTCCTTAAAGGAGACATCCTTCTTCCAGCCCTGTGTACCTCTCTGTCTGTGAAGGTGAGAAAACTCTGTCAGCTGTGGGGTGAGCATACCCATTTCTTATACGAGAGTGACTGACTTACCACACTCCTGATCCAGCCATGTCCTGGTCACCTCAATGAGGTAATACCTGAGAATTCTGCCCTGTGAATCAGTAGCCAATTCTGTTCCCAAGGATCATAGAAATCTATAGGACATGCCCCATGCACTGAAAACGTTCTGTTCCAATGTTTCTCCATTGACTTCTAGATTGTTTGACTAAGGCATGCATTTCTACAAAGGGGGAATTCTGTCTTCTACTCTGCAGGGTCCACCATAGGAGTTTGTTGGATGTTTTGTTACTAGAAGGATGACAAAGGAGTCTATGTTGTCCCCAGGTACTGTTTATCAACTTTCTGTTCAATATAGCTCTCAAACGGGGACTGTATATCAGACTCAACCTTTGCATAACAAAATTGTCTGTCTCACACTTTAAGAAATTCTGACTTGAGAGAGTTGAAGTGAAAGCCTGGATTAGGGTGTGTATTTCGGGTTTATGGAGCTTTACAATTCTGATGAATTGTTCGACTCTTCCCACTGCTTCCCTCCGACTCACAGTGGTTCTGAAATGACCTCCTCTTGTTTGGAATAGCAAGTCTAAGTCTGCACAGTGCTACCTGTGGTTTGGTTTCAGCACAGCCTTGCAGCACAGTGCACCACAGTTGTGTTAGAAATAATGTAATAGAAATGTCAACAAGCTACAAGTTGCAACATTTAGAAGTACTCTTTTTTTTTTTTAATGTTTTTTTGAGACAGGGTTTCTCTGTGTAGCTTTGGAGCCTATCCTGGAACTCACTCTGCAGACCGGGCTGGCCTCAAACTCACAGAAATCCACCTGCCTCTGCCTCCCGAGTGGTGAGATTAAAGGCATGCGCCCCCACCACCCGGTGTAGAAGTACTCTTAGGCGAGAACAAAAAGGAAACTTCCAGAAAGGAAGATTCTAAAAGTAAAGGGCGGAGTTCCCACTCTTAAGATGGCTTAGAGTTGGTCCCAACATTTGGGGATGAAATTGAAGTAGAATTCACAGCACTTTGTCTCCTGGTGTGTGGAAGTTTGATGATGTTCATTTCCATGATGTCCTGGGTGGAGCTGCCACTGGAGGCATAGACATGGTATCTCGTCACATAAAAACCAATGTGAGCCGGGCAGTGGTGGCGCACACCTTTAATCCCAGCACTTGGGAGGCAGAGGCAGGCGGATCTTTGTGAGTTTGAGGCCAGCCTGGTCTACAGAGCGAGATCCAGGAAAGGCGCAAAGCTACACAGAGAAACTCTGTCTCGAAAAACCAAAAAAAAAACAAACAAAAAAAACAAAACAAAACAAAAAAAACCAATGTGAATCCAGTTGTACCCAACAGCGTAAAAAGAATTGGGAGCTGGAAGCTGGTCTCATGACATAGAGTGAGCATGAGGACTTGGAGGGGACAGATGTCCACAGTATATGGCTCCCCCCCCCCTTTGTGGGTTCTCACTCATGGACTCAATCTGTTTCAGTGTCCTGATAATCATCTACCATAAAACAGCTGTCCAGATGTGAGGTTTTCCCACTCTTTCTGTCTCACTGGCAACTCAAGCCACTACTCTAAAGAAAATTGTTTGCTTTGTTTAGACTCTTGGGTGGCCCAATTCTCAGTTCTTGAAACAAGTGAGTGAAACCATTCGAAAAGAGCCCTCCTCTGGGTCCACAGCTTGCCTATTCCTATATGAAATCAATATATTCCAGTCAAGTCTCCATGTGACGGGTTTATGTGATGATATTAACCTCTTATTAAACCCAGGTTTTTTTTCAGATTTATACTTTAAATAATACTAATTCACAATTAAATTTTTTTAATCATCAAATTTCCTTTCTGTCAAAAGCAGCCCTGACGATGTAAGGAAATGTGTCTGTCTCATGGGCTTAGGAGTATTGTTGGTAGAGTCCTAGAGGTTAGAGGTCTGACTCAAGGAGTTTCAACATGTCAACTGGTCTCCAGTCACCCTGCCCAAAGAAAGCAAACAAAACCAATGATAAAAACACAGGAAGGGCTTTATCTTAGTTACTGTTTTATTGCTATGAAGAGATACCATGACTATGGCACTCTTATAAGAGAAAGCATTTAATTGGGGGCTTGCTTATAGTCTCAGAGACTCAGTCCATTATCATCATGGTGGGAGTATGGTGGCAGGCATGGTGCTGGAGACATAGTTGAGAGCTACATCCTGATCCACAGGTGGGGGTGGGGGTAGGGGAGAGAATGAGAGAGCAAGGGGGGGCTGGACCTGGCATTGGCTTTTGAAACCTTGAAATCCACCCCCAGTGACACACTTCCTCCAGCAAGGCCACACCTCCTAATCCTTCTAATCCTATCAAAGGGTTCCACTTCCTGGTGATTAAGCATTCCAATATA
The DNA here is from genome assembly GCA_902168415.1 of Peromyscus melanophrys. Lineage (NCBI taxonomy): Eukaryota > Metazoa > Chordata > Mammalia > Rodentia > Cricetidae > Peromyscus > Peromyscus melanophrys. The sequence continues at coordinate 39,216 of CABHPR010153379.1, forward strand.
TGAGCCTACAGGGGCCATTCTTACTCAAATCACCACAGGTTTTAATCAAAACGGCCATTTGGGGAAGATGGAAACTAGGCATTTTAGTCCATCTTCAGGGTACTGACAAGCTTTAGGTTTCTATAGAGGAAAATTGGGGTGCAAGATGAAAAGTACCTGTGATCTGGTTGATCATTATCTCAATTCTGTTTATGCAAAATGGCCCTGAAGAAGACCTTATTGTTTGGGGCGGGGAGGGCAGTAAGGTTCCTGTTCCTGGGATCCAAGGGGATTTAGGACAATGACTGGAGACTCTCAGGAAGCTTTCTTGGAGTCCGTTAAAATTGGCATAAAATGCCTCAGCTTTTTTTATCTTTGTGCCTTTATCCTTGAAGGGGGATGAGTGAAATCAGGTTAACACTAATTTCTGTATCAACATGGTCATTGACATGCCTACCAGCCACACTTAATCTAGAGTCCAAGCCCGTAACAAAGGAGACATGTGGCATGAAGATGCCAGACTTCCGTCCTGCTGTTAATTCCTGTGTGCACCCATGTGAGGAGCCAACACTTTTTTAGCAAAATGGCTTCTGTTTGCCTGCTCATAGTACCTAAAGAAGCCAACCCAAAGTCCAAAATTTCCCTGTGGAAACTGCAATTTGTTAAATTTTATAATGAGTCCATGATTATTTTAATATAGCATGATATATAAAATTGCTTACAAGCCAGGTTGTGTGGCACATGCTTTTGATCCCAGCACTCGGGAGGTAGAGACAGGCAGATTTCTGTGAGTCCAAGGCCAGCCTGGTCTACAGAGTGAGTTCCCATACAGCCAAGGCAGAGAAACCCTGTCTCAAAAAAAAA
>CABHPR010153380.1:0-46911 GCA_902168415.1 Peromyscus melanophrys
AAAAAAATCAAAGGTGTGTTAGCATTCAGAGCCTGGCATCTATTTAGGAAAACAGAAACGTCACAAGCTTTGCGATGAGAAACTGGAAACTGAAAAGGCGTAAAAGAACCAAGGTGATACAGATATAGCCAGGGCAGGAGGAACCAGGTCAGGTGGTTATAGGAACAGCTAACAAATGGCTTCCCAGGTTTTGAACCCAGGCTCTACTGAGGGTGACAATGAGCATCTAGTGCTGGCATCTCTGGAGGGTCCAGTGACAGAGTTCTGTGACTATGGGAAAATCTAGAGACCGGAACAAGGGTCCCAGCCCAGGAAAAGAGCTGCAGTTGAAATGATGCTGAGAATGTCAAACAGGACAGAGCATCTGCCTCTTCCCCCTCCCTCTGCCACGAGCACCTTATCAGTGTGCCTCAGAAGAGGAACATGTCCAGCAGCCACCTAGCACAGGGGGCGCGTAGTTGAAGAATCCTAACTGTAGGTTCATGAAACAGAGTGTGAGGAAGTGGAGTTGGAACAGAGGGGTGGCTTAATCTGCAGACACAGATTGACAGAGCCAGATTTTCAGGTTTGAAAGATGAATTAACCCTGGAGACAGGAAGAAGGTAGGGATGGTGGAGAAGGACATGTTGTAAATACTGGAGAGAAATGTATGGAAGAAACGATAGAGGAAGACCACTCCCCAAAACCAGGAAGTGACAGGAGAGGATTAAGTTGGCTAATTACTGCCCCCCAACATCAAATATTTTGAACCTCTGAATTGAAAGCTTTCACCTCCAGGTGAAGACTTGGAAGCAAACAACACCTTCTAATTAAGGAGGAACTAAATGTCTCGGGTGGAAATTTTCTTCATAAACTGGAGCTGCTACTGACCCTGTATCCCTGTGTAAATTCCAAAATTAGTGTACAGCTACTATTATATGCAGTCATGCTATGCAGTGATGAGCACAAAGGCAAGTATGAACACATGTATAATTAGATGATGCAGCAATCAAAAAATGCATTAGTGACTTCAGAGAGTAAATAAATAGACATTTTGTACTATAGTGTTTAATCACTTTCTTTCTTCAGAAATACATTTTCCTCTGATTATTTCTTCCTCCCATGAAATACCAACAGCATAAGAATACTGTACATGTTTGTATACTACAACCTTATGAAAGCCACAGTATAATGTCTAAGGTTTTACCTCTCTTGGCTTTCAAGACCATTTTGTTAAGCTTAAAAAACCAATGAATTTACTAGAGTTACAGGAAGATGGCAGAGAGAATACTTATAGGAACATGGGTGACTCAATAGCAGTTGTATAACTGAGAATCCCACTTTTGCATAGGTGACAATTCCCAAAAACTATTCCTGGAGCTTCGTAAGACCAAATGTTTACATTTATTCACAACCCATGCTTTATTGTTGCCTCTGTGGCCTCCTCCTTATTAGTGATACAACTCTGGTGCTGAGAATTTCTCTAAGGTAAATCTCTTGAAAATGACTACTGGTGAGAAGAATCTATCCATTAGGTGGTTTTATCCCATGATTTCCAACAAAGTCAGTGGCTGACTGATGACTTATTGACAGCCAAGTTTAAAAGGCTTATCTTCAATCCCTCACAAGGGACACCAACTTTGTGAGGGAATTCACCCTGTAGAGCACCCCAGACAATGAAGACACTAATCTCTAGCCTAGAGTATGTCTTTACTTACCTTTCCTTTCTGCTTCCCTAACTCCTCTTATTTAGAGAGCACATCCTCAACAGATATTTTAGAGGGCATTGGTGGATGTAGGGTGCTGCTGGTGGTGTTCAAACAAGACTAATGATATATAAAAAGGCATAAGGGAATCTGATCATTGGTAAGCTAATAAAAATGAAATCAAATTAAATTAAAAGAGTTAGAACCAGAGGAACCCTGCATAGAGGAGTAAAACTCACCCAATAAACCATGGATTATTAAATAAGAATCCTAGTGCCAGCAGTGGGCAGAGGAAAGGGATTAGCTGATGTGAGAGATGGATAAAAGGGTAATGCGGCATTAATATGGTTGAAATCCATTATGTATATGTATGGAAAGGTAAAAATGAAGTCCATTAATATACATAATTAACGTGTACTAATAAAAAAGTTTTAAAGGGGGTTCTCCACCTTAGATCTTGCTTTTGGAAGCCAGACTATCCTAGACAATCTTGTCATGGCTTGTTGATGAGGTTTCTGAAGAAGCTCCATTTTAAGAGAGGGACAGAAACTATGGAGCAACCAATGAGGTACATTTGTAGCTATCACACGAGGGAGTGTTGGAGAATGCGAAAAGGCTGGATTGGCTACAGCAGAAGATTCAAGATAAGAAGTGAATTTCAAACAGGTTTGAGTATCCCTAGGGCTGTTTTGGAGAATGGCTACCCGGCCCACTATAGGAAAAGTTGGGTAATTGGGGAGTTTTCTGAAGAAAACAAACAATTAAATTTAACTTTATAGGATAACTAGGTACCTTCTTGCTCACTTCAGGGTGGTAAATTCCAATAGATATATACATGAAATAGTCCAAGGGTGATGGAGGCCAGTGTAACAAATCTGAAGATTGGTTCACCTGTGCTCACCATAGGACTGTAGTGAGTGGGATGCTTGATGTAGTTGGTGAACTTCGTGTAGATCCCACACAATGAGGCAGAGTCAAACTAGTGATATATTTTGGAATTTTATGTTATCATAATTATAAATGGCCTTATTCCATTAAGGCTGCCACACTGTCTTGGATTACAAGCAGTGGAGGAGGTAGCTTCAGAGGCTAACTTTTTCAAGACTTCTTTCTCTTTAGAGAAATGACATCCCCAGAAAGGCAAGCCCTCCGAGTTGGTCAGGGGCTCTGCTTTTGGGCAAAGGAGCTTCCTGCTGAGTTTCACTCTCTTTTTCTGCAGAAAAATCAATCTGTAGCCTGCAGATTCAGAAAGACTGCTACATACTTCTCACTAAGGATCCCTGTGGCTAACGGCCTTAAGCACTTGAGGAATGCATCCATTAAAGTGGAAATAAGAACGGCTAAAGAACTGTGAATCAAAGACAATGAACTGTTGGAATGCTGAAGGAAGAGAAAGAAGGGAATACAGCTATTCAAGAGGCAGAAAATGGCATATGATCAAGTGTTTTAAATTATGCCTAGATGCATATACAGCCATTGTTTCTGGCTCCATTTTTTTTTAAAAACCGATTCTAACAGTTGTACTCATCTCATCAAACTAATTTCCACTTTCCCTTTCTTGGATCAGAGTCATAACTCATCTAGAATATGTCAGCTCTCTCCAAATAACTCTCAGCTTCATGCCTTACTATCCTAACACTGCCCCAATTTATTTTCCATTCCACTGCCAGTGAATTTTCTAACATAGTCACCCACTCATTATATAGATATCTGCAACACTGCCCTTGTGAAGGAACTCTAAAACAGTCACTGGGCAAATAATAACATGGTCTCTATCAGAATCTATGATGAGCAGCTATGATGAATATAAGGAGAGTTAGGAAAGGGTGATGCCATTGCCCTGAGGAGGAGGTGTCAGAAGTCTAATGACGTAAGGGAAGGACACCACTTTCTCTTAGTCCCTAACCTCTTCTCTATCCACCAAGCTTCTATGGAGTCTATAGGCCTTTTCTAAAAGCCTCTCACTTATCATTTAAATTCTGGAATACTTCATAGCATAAACTTAGCCCAATATCTTGAGAGATGCTTGAGCATAGATTCTGTATGTGCTTGTGGAAACAAGAATAAAGAGATCTACTTAGTTGAATCAAGCACAGGTAGATATTGATAATTACATGATTATTTTTGTATAGTGTACTTGAGAATTTGAAATTCCACAAAACTAAACTCTAGAGAATTAAATTGTCAGATTATTTGATCTTTGCTAATAAGGCCAGTGCCACATCTCCAATTCCTTTATGGCTCAGATAACTTTATAATGCTTGAGGAACAGTGTTTGAGGCTAAGAAGAACATTGGAGCTAGAGTGCATAAATTAAAATACTGGCTAGATTACTTGCTACCTTTATGACTTTGAGGGAGTTAAGTTGCTTTATATTTTATATACCCAATCTCTCCATCTACAAAATGAGTTACTTTATTCTCAGTGTTGTTATAATGGAATAATATTTCTAAAGGGTCCAAAGGGCTTAGGACTATGCCTGAGACACATTAAAGAACTGACTTCTTTGTTGACTCAAAAAACCACAGCTTTCGTCTCAAAGGGAATAAAGTAATTAATTAAAGTGTAATCCAGCACATGTGAAATATTTATAGAGTAGAGTTACAGTATAGAGGAGAGCTGCTCCAAAGGTATCAAATAAACTTGAATCTACATGTAGTTAGAATTATTTTTAAACTTTAGAATTGCCAATTAAGTTTGTGCTTTTGACTTGAATTTACTTTTTAAGAAACTCAAAATAGTCTCTTTGGTTCTACAGACTTTAGCTTGCTTATCACTGACTTAATATCTAATACGCACATAAAAGTGAATACACACATATTTGTCTTTCTGGATCTGGGACACCTCACTCGGGATGATGGTTTTTGTTTAGTTCTATCCATTTACCTGGAAATTTCATGACTTCATTTTTTTAACAGCTGATTTTGTAAATGTTCCATATTTTCTTTACCCATTCTTCTGTTCAGGGACATCTAGGTTGTTTCTAATTTCTGGCTATCATGAATAGAGCAGCAATGAACATGGTTGAGCAAGTGTCTCTGTGGTAGGATGAAGCATCCTTTGGATATATGCCCAAGAATGATATATCTGGATCTTGAGGTAGATCGATCCATTGCTTATGGGACTGCAAACTTATACATTCACTATGGAAATAAGTGTGGTGGTTCTTCAGGAAGATGGCAATTGATCTATCTACCTCAAGGCAAGTTTAAAATACATCAGAGAAGTGGTTTTAGCAAGATTCAGGAAGTTTTTCTATAGACCCAAGATGCTTCTGGTGATATTTTTAGCTTTTGGGTTGGTGGAAGCTAGTGGTCTGCTAAGGTAATAGGTTCCATAAGATGTTAGTTCAGACACAGAGGAGGGCAGGAATAGCTGTTTCAGAGGACCAAAACTAGCTCAAGATAAAGTAAATTAGCCTCTAGAAAGGCAACATTCTCTTCTCTTCACAGTACTGAAATTCTAATCAACAAACACTTTCTTTTCAGAAGTTTTTATTCACAACTTATTATATTAAAATTTAAAAGCAAATTCAGATTTCTTTCATTGTCCTCAGTTAGTGATTTTATATTAGTCAATTGGTAAATGAGGAGAAAAGTAACTAATGATATACTGCTGTGGGATGTTCTGTATGGCAAATGTGTTACTCTGATTGGTCAATAAATAAAACACTGATTGGCCAGTGGCTAGGCAGGAAGTATAGGCGGGACTAACAGAGAGGAGAAAAGAACAGGAAGGTGGAAGGAGACACAGCCAGCCGCTGGCAGGACAAGCAGCATGTAAAGATGCCAGTAAGCCAGGAGCCACATGGCAAGGTATAGATTTATAGAAACGGATTAATTTAAGATATAAGGACAGTTAGCAAGAAACCTGCCACGGCCATACAGTTTGTAAGCCATATAAGTCTCTGTGTTTACTTGGTTGGGTCTGAGCAGCTGTGGGACTGGCAGTCGAGAGAGATTTGTCCTGACTGTGGGCCAGGCAGGAAAACTCTAGCTACAGTATACATTGGTATTTATGTTTCCCATGCCTTCTGGGGCCCATTCAGGATGAAGAAGTGGGGTATGGAGCTGGAGAGATGACTCCATGGGTAACGACATTTGCTGTATGAGCATGAAGATTTGAGTTGAGATCCTAGCTCAAGTAAAAAAAAAAAAAAGCCACATGCAGTTGTACACAGTGCAACCCTAGTGCTGTGTGGAGCAGAAACAAGATTATGGGACTTGTTGGTCACTAGCCTAGCTCTGGATTCAATGACTTACGTTGTTATCTAATGAAATACATACTGACATTTCAAAGTTCCCCTGCTATGTTTTTGGGTTTTTGTTTGTTTGTTTGTTTGTTTATTTTTCAGCATTCTTTTGGTTGGCTTCTAAAATAGAAGAGAATCTCTGAGGTCTTCTTGAAGTCAAGAGGGATTAGTGATCCTATAGGTGATGTCCGAAAGAGCTTGGCTGTCTGCTTGCCTCATGACAGCACATAGATTGATTGAAAGGAAACTCTATTGGGGCAGGTCCTTACCATATACAGAATCAACTGCTTTCCTGATCTTGGACTTCTTGGCCTTCATAACTATGGACAAATAAAACCTTACTGTTTATGAGTCAACCAGTTTATAGTATTTTTGGAACAGTATCCCAGTCACAAAGTCGATCTTAGTCATAATTCTTCATCTCTGGACATTGTAGTATATTATCACTTAGAGACCATATGAACTAATTAAAGAGGCTCTCTTTCCATAAGACTATGAACAAACAAGACAGTAGATAGGATTGTCCCATGGCCCTAATTTGCTGACAGACGCCAGATCACAGTTCTCACCTCAAAAAAGATGGAACCAGTCTATCCTGGAACCAAATATGAGTTACCCCAAATTCTACTTCCCAATGTGGCAACAGTTTCATGAAGTATTCATAGTGATACAACCAAGAAAACCATAAACCAAGACATGTTTCAAATACATTGTTGAAAATGTCAGGTAGATAGGTTACTAAAAAGCAGGGAATCCCATTATAGGTCTCAGATGCTATCTGATGATGACATTCTTGTTTTGTTTTTGTTGTTGTTGTTGGTGGTGTGGGTGTGCAGGGAGAGGTAATGATTTGTTAAGTTAATACAATGCAAAAGGCTTCATCTATTTGTCACAACCATTTTAGAATGGACACAGAGTTAGGCAAGGGATGACTATTAAGGGGGCTAAAGATAGCCCAGGGGGCTGGGGAGATGACTCAGAGGACCTGGGTTTAGTGTCCAGAACCCACACTGCAGCTTACAATGGTCTTTAACTCTAGTTCCAGGGGATTCAACACCTTTTTCTAGCCTCTGTAGATACTAGGCATGCACACAGTACACATTCAGACATGCAGGGAAAACACACACACACACACACACACACACACACACACACACACACACACACTAAATAAATAAATAAATAAATAAATAAATAAATAAATAAATAAATGCATAACAATGTTAAGAGATAGCCTTATGTAAATTGCAATTTGGCTATAGCCTGAGGTAAATTGTACTTAGGCTATGGATCTGCAACATCCTAATTTCTCCACAATCATTGGCATTCTCACCAGTTAATCATCATTGTAGAAGTTTCCAGAAAATTTTCATTCAGATGCCATAGATGCCAACTACATACAAGGGATAAAATAAGTATGTGTTTAATAGATGAATGAGACAGGAGTGGATTTGGAGGGTTTACACAGTTCCTTTTGGATGATCTCTATTTTCTTTTAACTGTGTGGGGCAGGTGTTGATTTGACTTAGTGCTTGAGATTGTTGATGATGGTTTAATGCCCCTGAAGATTGGGGACAATATCTGAACTCAAGACACAATCCCTATACTCCCTAAGGAATAGTTTACTCGAAAGGGAAATGGAATTCATTAAAAGGAGTCAGTGATTTTTAAGCACATTAACATTTAAGAACCACTGTCTTGTTGGTATGAGAAACTTATATTAAGTACATGAAACAGATATTGATCCCACTTTACTGATGAAGATATTGGATCTTCAAGAGGTAAGAAGAATTACCCAAAGTCATTGAAACTATGAGATTTCTTAGACATTTTTGTCTGCATTGCAGTTCACCTCATCAGTATTCTGTTTCCTTGAACTCAAGAAACAACAGGTGTAAAAGACATAAACGTTTTAAGTTTTATTAGGTTAATAATCGACACTGTCTGCAGAAAGCTAGAACACCATTGAAGTGCAATGTGAAAATGACAGGTTGGAGGATGGGCTGTTTTGAACCAAACCTTAAGATGTAATATGAACGTTAAGCGGAAGCAGATCAATATATCTCAACCTGTGAGTGACGGCCCCTTTGGGGGGGTGTTGAATGACCCTTTCACAGGGGTCTCATATCAAATATTCTGCATATCAGATTTCTATATTACAATTTGTAATGGTAGCAAAATTGCAGTTATGAAGTCACAACAAAATAGTTTTTTATATTTTTATTTTATAATTAATTTAATTTTACATATCAGCCATGGATTCCCCTGTCCTCCCTCCTCCCACCCCCCAGCCTTCCCCTGCAATCCACCCCCTATTCCCACCAACTGAATCTACCAGGCTGAGCTGAATCCCCAGGGGAGACTTTGCTTTGGAACAAAATAGTTTTATGGCTGGGGGGGGGGGTGTCACTGCAACTTGAAGAACTGTATTAAATGACCGCAGCATTAGGAAGGTTGGGAACCAATGAGTTAGATGCTATTGAAAGTCACAACACTGGTGGAGGGTTTGGCATAAGAAAGAGCTTCTCTGAAATGTGTTATAGTTTTCTTCTCAGCAGCATACAAAGAAAATATACCACCAATACTTTTGGGAGGTCTTTACTCTAGTGTATTTCACACAATTTCATTTTGATTTATGAATTCAAAAATTTAAGTTAGCTTGTTTGATGAAAGAGATCCTGGTTTTCTTTCTTTCTTTCTTTCTTTCTTTCTTTCTTTCTTTCTTTCTTTCTTTCTTTCTTTCTTTCTTTCCGTCCTTCCTTCCTTTCTTTTTTTGCAGCTGTATTTTATCTTATCGTACTTAACATAATTAGCTCCACTTTGTATGAAGCTCTATTATTTCACAACATGATGCATTATATGTACCATACTGTAGACCATGCTCCAGGCCAAATGAAGGTCATTTAATTCTGTTTGATTCCAAGTCAGTATCATCATCAGTTTGTACAGGATGGCTGAAGCCATACAAAAAAAGCCATGATAACATCTCCATTTTTAAATTCAAGTCATGAGGTCTTAAAGAATGACCCTGGGCTTCTTCTGGTAACCAGTCGTTTTAGGGGTCCTCATCACCTCCTATTGAGTTGCAAACCTGCTGGTAAACTGGGTCACTGTTCATGGGCAACACGCAGAAACATAAGGCAACTGTAAGGACTCAAGAGCTGGGGCATGCTAGGGATCATTAGCAGAGTAGTGACCTAGATTAACTTTTCAACACAATGACTATTTCAAGCTTCTTAAAAAGTAAATTCAAGTCAAAAACACAAACTTCATTGCCATTTTTTTAAAGCTTAAAAATAATTCTAACTATATGCAGATTCAAGTTTATGTGACACCTTTGAGGCATCCCTCTTCTAGGCTATTACTCATTCTTTAGAAATATTTGACACATGCTGAATTACACTTTAATTGGATTACTTTATGTGTTCCTGTATCCAAAGCACAATCAGCACTTTATAAGCTATATATGAATTTTTACCACCTAGTCTAAAAATCATACCCTGGTGTTCTTGCTAGTTTTATGTCAACTTGACCTAGGGTAACGTCATTTCGGAAGAGAGAACGTCAATTAAGAAAATGCCTCTGCCAAATTGGTTTGTGGACAAGCCTCTGGTACCTTCTCTTAAACTGATGATCTGTGGTGGGAGGGTCCAGCTCACTGTGAGTTTTACCACACCTATGCAGGTGGTCCTGGGTTCTATAAGAAAGCAGGCCGAGGAAGCCATGAGAGCAAGCCAGTAAGCAGCGCCCCTCCATGGCGTCTGTATCAGTTCCTGCCTCCTGGTTCCTCCCTTGAGTTCCTGTCCTGACTTCTCTGCATGATGGATTACAAGCTGTAAGAGGAAATAAACTCTTCCCTCACAAATTGATTTGGTCATGGTGTTTTAATCACAGCAATAGAAACCCAACTAAGACACCTGGATTTTGCTCATTGCCTTCTTGTTCTTCATAAAATGGCTTGCAGTGGCTAGGTGTTCATTTAATACCAGTCAAGAAAACACACAGATGGAAAAATAAACTTATTTATTTAAATTTTGCCTGTTGTAATAGATAGGCTCCCAAATTATCTTGCAGATAGTATGTTGAGCACAATGTACACTTAATTTCCCTTTCCCATGGAAAATTAAGAATGGACCAGAAACAAAAATTACAGTGTTTATAAAAGGACAACTTTGTGAACCAGAAAGATAATGCCCTCTTTCCTGCCAAGTGCAAGAAAGAATGCCTTCCTCCCAAGTCGTAAGGTTCCATCTACCAGATGCTACTGCATTACAAGGCACAGATGATTCTACTGTCTGCTCTGCTTCTACTCTACAGGGAATTGAATGTCTGGGATATAACAGGAGGAAAAGCAGAGAGCTCAAATCCTGAGCAAGATCTACCTGTCCGAACACATGGCTCAGCCAATACCCAGCTGATAAGTAAGGGTAAATTACTCTTCTACAAGAGGTAAAAAAAAAAAAAAATCTAAAAGCTCCTTAAAGGAACACATGAAAGTGCTGCTGGTGTTAGAAGGAAGAGAAAAGCCAGTGGCTGAAAAGTCTCAAGATTCTTTTTTGACTCTGAGGCTGAAGAATACGAATCCTCCCGCCCTATAAACATCCAACTTAACATCTGTCTACATACAAGAACAGGCAGCCTATGCTAATGGAGCTGTGAAAATGAGAGTTTTATATATATATATATATATATATATATATATATATATATATATATATATTCAGTTAGAAACAAAATGAGATAGATCATAATAGGGACTTGAAAAGAACACACCCCAGTAAGATGAAGAAATGAATGTAGAAGATTTTAACTATGAGAATCGAGCATCTCATCACCTGTGTCTGGAATGGGGCTGCTCTCTAGGGTAACTGTTCCTGGGATGTGAGGCCCAGACTCATGGTCTCTGGTATGTGATTCTCTTATTCTCTTTTGCTATAAATTGGTGAGGAAACACAGTAGCACAGGTCAAGGCTAGCCCCATTTTATGTGCTCTAATGGAAGCAATTACTGTAGCATAAACCATGAAGGCTGCCCCAGCCTCAAGGTCAGGCCTGTAGTCAGATATGGCTGTGTCTGCTACCAAGCCAGCTGCACATGAACAAGGCCTGCTTTTTTTTTGCACCTGCAGTTTTTGCCTGTTATCTGTGTCAAATGGGCTGAACCCTCTGGGAGTGTTAGGAAGAAGCAGCAATGCTAGATGAAACTGAATGCTAGGTAGAGCACCATAGAAGAGAAGGATGCCTCTGAGCAAGTGGCTGAGCTTAGAGCAAAGGAAGCAAAGGTGAAGAGTAGTGTGGACTCTGCTGAAGAGGATAACGTCTTACACACTGCTATCTTTTGAATTTGCAACCCTCACCCTGAAAATGATGTTGTTAGGAGGTAGAGACTTTGAAGAGTAATTAGGCTCCAACCTTAGTCTTTTATATGGTGTAACCTAAGGAGCGCATGTCTCTGTTGCCATGTGAAGTCACAGTGAGATGATACAGTCTATGAACGAAACAGTGGGCCTTTCCCAGACATGAGCTCTCAAAATCATGATCTCTGACTTCTTGGCCACTAAAATTATGAGAAGCAAAATTCTATTGTTTATAAGGCAAATAGTCCATGACATTTTGTAATACCAACTCAAACAAATGAATGAGCATAGCCCTATGGCCATGAATAGAGCAGTTCATTGAAACAGAAACATAAAAATTAAGCATTTAAAACTGGAGTGTGGAGGTGAGCTGTGGCAGCTGGTACTACAACTATGTCCTCAATTGGTTCTATGAATTTTAATGACAATATTTTACTGGTAGTGTACCCCAAAGGTAATAGTTATACTTCATCTGAGCTGTTTGTGGACTCAGAAAGGAGAGATCTGTTCTGAAATAAAATATCTGTACATAGAGTTGAATGAATTTTTTTCCTGCCAAAAATAGCTAAAGAGGTGATGTTTTTTGTTTGCTTTGTTTTGTTTTTTATATTGTGACATAAAGAAGAAACACAGGTTGAAATTTCTCCTCCTCTTGGAAGAAATCAGTGAAATATTTTGAATCGGTGGTAATAATTTAAAATTATTTTTAAACTTATAAAATAAAATGAACACATTTGGTTTAATTAGGAGTTGACAAGTTTTAAAATACGGTCATAACAAATAAGGAAAAGATACTGCCATTTTAACAATTTGTAAGACTATATACTTTATTAAATAATTTGCATATTACATTACTAAATTAATTATCTTGTATGTCCTGGCTTCTCTACTGATTAAAATATAAGAGTCTTCAATAATTAGAGAATTGATTTCAGGAATCACTTATTAAGCTTTAGAATTTATTAGACTGAACTTCAATTTGCAGCAAGTATTTCTTAACTGGTTTACCTTATCTGTTCTTTTCTTTGATTTTGATTCTAAATTGTATAAAAATGGTTGATATTTGAAATTAAAATAATTTTATTTTTGTGTGGGTATTTTTTTATCTTAATAGAAATCAGAAGTTAGAATGGTTAGAAGCTGCTCACAAGAACGTGGCCTGGTGTTGACTGAGTATCCCCACATTTATGAAAAATTGCATTTTCAAAGAAGTTTTGTTCCCCTAAGTGTGCTAGGTTAGAGCATATGTCTGGGCTTAATGTTCAGAAAACACAGGCATTACACAGATAACAAGGGCTATATAGATTTTACCAATTTTCCAATTTTCACTTGGAAAGCTTAGGGCAAATTGGCTGAGATGAGAAAATGGTCACACTGTGAAAAGTAACTTAAAGAACACGAGGCACGTGTTTAAAATGGACACAGCAGTGAGTTCCTGGGCCACATCTAGAATTCAGCTTATTAGGATGCAGATTGGACCAAAGAAAAATCATTGCAGAAGGCAATTCTCAGTGTGTGTATGGGGGACTCACAAATCAGTAACCCTGAAGGAGACACGGGTTGAAAAGTAATTTACAATATCCCTGAGTGTGCTAGAGATGCACAACTCTTGAGACAGACTCAGAAATGGCTGTTAAAAAGCAACAAGAAGGCCATTTGTTTGAGCTGCCTCTGAGAGGGCAGCTCTCCCTGGGCTGACAAAGGACAGCAGCTGGTGAGATCTACCTGCTGTGATACAAAGCTATCTCGGGTGAAAAGCAGACAGAGAAACCAGATCAACACTTCAGCAAGGTACAAACAGCTTCCATCCTCCTTGGATGTCTTCATCCCTGGTTTTGCTTTTTAAAGAGCACGGGAATAATGTCTGCCATCACCAGGTTTCATGTCCAACCAGAATCTAAGAATGTCGTTTTACTTAAGAGATAGCATCTTGACAGATGTAATCAAAGACTTTGAAACAAAAAATCCTAAATTAACTGTGGGCTTCAAATGAAACGCTTAGCATCCTGATTAACAAAACAATAACACACAGATACAGGAAGGATGCATATATGAAATCCCATGCAGAGATGGAAGTTAGACTGTCAGAAATCAGTCCTAGGATTCACTAGAAGAGGCAAGGATGCCCTCTTCCCTAGAGTCTTCAAAACAAGTGTGGTCCTTTTGATACCTTGGGTTCAGACTTCTAGCCTCCAGACTGGAAGACAATGAATTTATGTACTGTAGCTAGAGTTTTCCTGCCTGGCCCAAAGTCAGGACAAATCTCTGTCACCCACCAGTCCCACAGCTGCTCAGACCCAACCAAGTAAACGCAGAGACTTATATTGTTTAAACTGTTTAGCCTAATGGCTCAGGCTTCTAGCTATCTAGTTCTTACATCTTAAATTAATCCATTTCTATAAAGCTATACCTTGCCACGTGGCTCGTGGCTTACCGGCATCTTCACATGCTGCTTGTCATGGCAGTGGCTGGCAATGTCTCTCTCTGCCTTCCTGTTCTCTCAATTCTCCTCTCTGTTAGTCCCATCTATACTTCCTGCCTGGCCACTGGCCAATCAGTGTTTTATTTATTGACCAATCAGAGCAATTTGACATACAGACCATCCCACAGCACTTCCCCTTTTCTTTCTTTCTTTTTTTTTTTAAAGAGGAAGGTTTTAACTTTTACACATCTCCAAAGCCAGCTTGGTATATTTGGGAATTTGGGTGTAGCTTCACTTACTACTTCCTGCTGGAGGGGGACACTGTATCTTATGGGGACACAAAGAAAATTTTAGGATTATGGAGTAGTCCATGAGGGTGTATCGTCTGAGCCAGTTGCCTTGAAATGGTTCTGGATGTTGGAGACACACGCCTTTAATGTCAATACCAACCATAGAAGACCTGGAGGTCTGTACAGACAGGCGGTGACTATGAGGTCATGTGGTTGGTATTGAGATTAAAGGCATGTGTCTCCAATGCTGGCTGTGTCCTTGAACACACAGGGATCTACCTAGCTCTGCCTACCAAGTGCTGGGATTAAAGGCGTGCATCACCATCACCGAGCTTTCGCTATGGCTTGCTAATAGCTGTGACCCCCAGGCAACTTTATTTATTAACATACAAATAAAATCACATTTCAGTACAAATAAAATATCACCATTATGTACTGTTAAGCCATTAAAGTTTTTAGTAATCTGCTACTGCAGATCTAGAAAATTGAAACCAAATATGAGCAACTCCTTGAACTTTCCCATGACAGTGACAAGTTCCTACTAGCCACAGCATCTGACTGTATGTAGAAAGACTTCCTTGGATTCACTGACAACACCTCATTTGTCAGGAGAGCAAGATCCAGAGCAGATAGTCACTGCATGAGAGGTATGAACTTAGTCAAGTGAAAAACTCATTATACACTGTCTCATTTTTAGAAATTGTATGTATGTGGAGAATAGCAGATGGGAAAACATTCAAACATGAATTGAGTGTCAATTTACCAGCAGATAACTGGCTCCCACAGGGATCTGGCATATATTTTTAAAAAATGCAAGTTATCCCTGATTGTCCAAGTACTAAATAAGAGGAAAAATACAATAATATATGTGTTGCTTTTGTAGCCTAACGTGGTATGTCAGAAAGAATTCATGGCACTGGAGGCACTCAAGAGATGGCCTTTTGAAAGTAAGGTGCAAAAATTCCAACTGGGTTTTTGTAATTAAGTATGTCAGACAAATGGATGAAATATGCTATGATGGATATTTAATGATATGAATTCACAAGCTGGTTCTGTTCCCCTGTTGCTAAGGTTGAGTTGAGTCTGTAGATTTACGTGCTTTATGTATTAAATACTTTCAGAGCAGTGCCATATCTAAACAAGTCAAGTTCAAATTCTGATCTTTACTTTTCTTTATCTACTTAAATATATATATATATTTCATGGCAACGCTTTGAAAAATCTCCCAATTCTATTGGAAAAATCTCCCACCTCTCCAAGTTGAGAGTCTATCATTCACCCACTTCAAGGAACTTGTCCATTCCTGCAATTGAGTCACTACTGCCTTAGTTCTAAGGCCAACTCTTTGGTCACTGCTATCTAGCTTCATGCACACTTCCGATATTTCAAGGTCCCCAGTATGGTCATACCCCTGGGCACTGTAGCATTTCCTTTTGTTCTCTTTTCTCAAGGAACATGGAATGTCATCCTTTTAATACTTTCAGAAAAAGAAGTAAGATATAAAACTCCGGTAAAAAAGGCTCAGAGAAAGATACAGGTACAAATGTCTCCACATTAAACGTTTTTGTTCAAGTGCATGCCGTATATCATTTAAAGGAAGTGAACCTTCATGTATAATCAGTTAGCCCAGTTACTTAAGAGTAAATATTAGCTGTAATATGCTATGGATGGGAGAACAAAACTGAGATAAAAAAAAAACATTCTGGAAAAATATCACAGAGAGAAAATGGAAATATTGTTGGATTTCCCCATGCCCTGAAAATATGGTGTTCTAGTCAAGTCCATGAATTCTTCAAACCTCCTCCTTCATCATATCTTTTCTTTCTACCTCCCTTGGGGATAATGCTTTGCCACCATATCATCAGATTACTTACTAAATAGTTAATTCTTTACTGATACTTTGTCAATTGTGTGTGTCTGTGTGTTGGTCTTTTGCCAGTGAGGACTTCTATCATTGTGATCTAGAACATGACTAGATATTATTCTCTAAATGTTGAATGCACCTTGACTACTTGTACATTTCAACTACAATGATCTATCTACACTTTCCATGCATTTCCAGCTGTTTATAACCAAACAATTGGGCAGATGTGGTTCCAATAAGGAAGGGTACTGACCTAATCCAATGATCCATAACTTTTGACTTCAGTGAGTATTGACACGTGCCCTTCGAGTAAATAAATGATTGAGGAAATGTCCTTTGTGTGACTATTGGCCATCCTTATTTACTAGGCTGTCCTACCAATTGAGTGGCTCCTTATAAACGAATTGCTACTTTTTAGAAGGTGGGCTCGGACAAGAGCAGAATGGAAACAGTGCATTCAGCAAGACCAGAAGAATAAACCTGAATGTGGCTCTTAGGGAAAGACACCCACACCTGTCCCTAGCTAGGAAGCATCTACTTTGTTGTTTTCTTAAGGACTGTGCTTGTCTAGGCTTAAAACAGTCCTCTGTGGACCAAGAGTTTCTTTTGTTTGGCTTCCAGAGGTTTCTTTCATACATGTGTCTTCCTTTTGTGGAGACTATGACAAAATTGGCTGTGATTCTTTTTTTCTGGAAACTGAGGCACAGGGAAGCTCTGAAACCGAGAGGTAATGGGGAGTGAAAGGCTCCTTTTGGTGATTGTGACAAAATAGAAAGTTAAGATAACTTTGAGACTGGCAAATAACTTTGGGGCACATTGGAAACTCAAAATTCAAACACAAGTAGAAGAAGGTTCCTCTGATTCTGTCTGATTGCTGACCAAATGGCTTCTTGACATTTACACTATGGGTGCGGCTAAATTTCTTATTGGAAACTTGTAAGTTTGATTTAAATTCCATTATCTTCTTCAGCAATGCTTCCTAAGTCGCCTGTCACTCTGTTACTGACGTAAATGGTGGTGACCCACCCAATAGCACAAACTATTGCATCTGAAGCACAGATTCTGTCAGTCCCCATGACAGCCGAATCTCCAGCTGCGTTCTTTCACCTGAAAAAAACAGATACTAATAGGTTGCAAAAGATTTAGTGTTCTCTGGATGACAGCAAAAAATACATCTGACATATTAACAGTCATAATGATAATAGAAATTATTGTTTCTGTTTATAGGGACTACAAAAGTCTAGGAGACTGGGGTGATTTTATTTATAAAAAAATAATAATTAGTAACAGCTAAAGTTGCTGGAAGGAAAATTGAGCACACTTTTATTTGTTTCCTTTTTAGAAGCTAAGGAGCAGAAACTTCAGGGAAAACTTCTTTTTTTAAAAAAAATCAGGACCAGTTAAATGACTTCCCTCCTTTTTCTATGAGCCAGAAATCAGGGTGAAGCTATTTTGGATATTTTATCCTTTCAAAGAAGCAGGCACTCCATTCCCCACTAAGAACCTTCAGACTCCACAGCTTTGCAGAAAGGATTAGTTTGAAAGAAAACACTATTATCTAGCCTTGCAGAGACTTTGTGCTTTGCTTCAAGTCATGTTTTTTTTTTTTTTCTGTCCCAAAAGTAAATACAAAAGGCATAAAGGCAGATAGTTAGAAGGTCAAATGAATTATTAAAAGTAGGATAAATCAACCCTCTCCATTTGTAGTATAGTTAAGTGATTCGACATTGAATGGGAGTTTTGGCAGAGATGAGTTATCAGGAAGATGGGATGCAATGGGACATGTTATGGAGGAAGCTGTTCTGATTCAGACAAAACTTCCCTGATAAGACAGAATAAGAGAAGAGAAGAAGGAAGACGGAAGGAGGAGGAAGAGACATGCATGATGAGCATGAACCAAGGTCTCTAAGAGAGAGGGAGGGAGGGAGGGAGAGAGAGAGAGAGAGAGAGAGAGAGAGAGAGAGAGAGGGAGGGAGGGAGAGAGAGAGAAATGTGTTACTATGCACACAAACTAATACAGAAAATCTACTTAATCTACTTAGGGAGTAAGGGTGAGAGAAATGAGAAGAATGTTGAGAGGTAAGTTGACTTTGAAGGGACTTTGAAAACATTCTGAGCATCTTAAGCCTTGCTTCATTGTAATGGAAAATGACTGAAGGATTTTGCATGTGAAAAATTTGATCAAATTTGCCTATTGGAAAGATCATTCTAATTTAATAATTGGTATCATCAGTGATCAAAAGTAGATGCTGTGATGGTTTTATTTTTCAACTCAGCTAGATTATGATCAAACATCAGTCCAGAAACTGAAAAAATTTGAAGACACAACACTTGAAATAGTACAAGTTTACAAGTCCAGGTTGCTTTTTGAATTTGTTAGCACTTTGGCAACTTGATACAAACCAGGGCCATCTGGAAAGAAGAAATTTAGGCTGAGAAAATGCTCTGTTCTGCAGACTGGCCTATAGGTAAGTCTATGGGACAGTCTCTTGATTGACAACTGGTGTAGACCCAGCCCACTGTAGGTGGTATCACCTCTGGGCAGATGTTTTTGAATTATATAAGAAAGTAGGTTGAGCAAGCCACAGAGAGCAAGACAATAAACAGTGTCTCTCTCTATGGTCTTTGTTTCAGTTCCTGGCCTGGTTGAGTTCCTGTCTTGGTTTCCTTCATGAAGAACTGTAAGCTGGAAGATAAACTCTTTCTTCCACTGCCCTCCCATAAATAAATAATACAGTTCAGGTAAATTATCTTCCACAATATTAATGAATCTCATTCAGTGCATTAAAGGGTTTAGGAGCAATGATTGATGTTTCTCAAAGAGGGAATTTTCAAGATTGCAACAGAAAAATGCTTTCATTCTCAGCACACTGTCTTTTAGAAACTGGAGTCAATATCACAATATCACCTAAATTTTAAACTGCTGTATAGCCCTACAGCTTTCAAACTTGCTATCGTCCATGGACTTGTCAACTATTTCCTTAAAAATTTGTACATTCACACCCCGTCATTCCCTTCAGATACCCAAATCTCCAGAAGCTCAAGTCCCTTATATAAAATAGTTTCTTATTTGCATATGTACCACACACATTCTTCTGTATATTTTTAATTGCTTCAAGATAATTGCTTATAAGTGCTATGTAAATAGTTGCTATATTGTTTAAAGAACAACAAAAATCTAGATATACTCAGTGCAGATTAAACTTCTCTAAACCTGTTACCTGAGATTTGTTGAATACATAGCTTCAGAATCCATAGATAGAGACGATTGACTGTATACAAACAATTTACTTTCAAATAGAAAAAATAGAAATATCAGAATATAGAGTATACAAACATATATGTGTGATGTAGTAAAGCAAATGCCATCCTTATAGGACCTGAGTGGAAAGTAAATGCATATACATCGTAAAACTATTTTGAAGATTTTCATAATTAAAAGTAATAGGGAAGATGAATACTGTAAAGTAAAGAGAAATTATGAAAGCAAGAGTGAAAGTGGGTAAGTCAGTCGTGAATTATTGCCCTTGATCAGGTAAGACCTAATGATGTACAAACTCTGGGTGTATAGTTAGTGAGTTCGACATTGGACAGGAGTTCTGAGGATACTCAGTTATCTTGAAAAATAAAAGTGTGAGTGGATAACCCAAGATTAAAGAAGAAAGACGAGCAAAGAGGCAGTCAAGATTCTTACTTTAGCAGTTAGAATTGTGGTAAGACCATTAATTAAAGCAAAGTAGAATGATCATATTTTAAAAGAAAACATATGAATAGGCTGAGGTGGAAGTGTCTTATGAATCATCAAGTCAGAAGCATCAGGTTGGCAGTTATGTAGAGAGCTCAGGTAGAAATGATTTCAGAGTTGGACAATAAAGTAATTAAAGCTTTCAGAGCATAAAAGTGTCAAGAAAGAATTTAATAAGGATAAAGCCCTGCAACACTAATACTTTTGGTGCATGGGCAGAACAGGGGAGTTATGTAAGAAGACTTAGCAGAGAGTTGGAGAAGAATGGAGAGAATAGCAATAAGGAAGTCGAAGGGAGGGCATTTTAGAAAAGAGGCAGTAGTGAAGAGTTTCATGTGCAATTGAAATACCAACCATGGTAGAAGTGAAGAAAAGGAAGTACAGACCTATAGCAACCCCCTTTGGGTGTATTGTGAGAACATCTCCACATATGACTGGGTGATGAGGTTCTGGTATAATGAGTGGATTGATCCTACAGTGGAATCAGTGTCATGGCAGTACTAGGAGGTGGGCTGAATTGGAGCAAGGGAGTTACTGGGAATTAGTTCCTAGGGACTATATCTTGCCCTGGCCTCTTCCTATAGCCTTGTTGTCTGCTTTGTCTTCACTAAGAAGTGAATATGCTTCTCTGTCACTTGTCCCTCCCACCGTGACGCTCTATTGGAGCTCATGGGAACACGTGACCATGGATGGGACTCTCTGAAATCACGAGTCAAAATAAAGCTTCCTTTCTTAAATTGTTCCTGTCAGGGATGTGACTACAGCAATATAAAAGTAACTGTGTGGATTGGAGAGGCTAAGCGTCTATGTAGACACAGGAGGCTGAGAGCAAGTCAGGAACAGGGAGCAATGGGTAACTCCTTCAAGGGATAGCACTGTGAGAAAAGAGACACAGGCTGGGACTGGGAAGAAATTATAGTCAGAGGAAGAGATTCATTCTTTAATGTGGTAGACATTTGAAATATATATATATATGTATATATATACATACACACATACATATATATGCAAATATATGCAAATTATAAGGAGACACAGTTCCAGAGGAGGATAGTCTAAGATTTCTAGGCACACTAGAGGTCTTGAGATGTGAAGTGGAGGCATGGAAAAGAGACCCTTCTCTGTAGCACAGAAGAAGTGGGATGCAATTACAGAATCATGTTATGTGAGTCTTAGAGCAGAAAAAGGCTTTTTTTGTTTGTTTGTTTTTTGTTTTTTGAGACAGGGCTTCTCCGTGTAGTTTTGGTTCCTGTTCTGGATCTTGCTCTGTAGACCAGGATGGCCTCGAACTCACAAAGATCCTCCTGGTTCTGCCTCCCGAGTGCTGGGATTAAAGGCGTGCACCACCACCACCACCACCACCACCACCACCACCACCACCACCACCAGGTGAGAAAGGCTTTTGACTGATGACAAGTTGCTCACTTTTCTTGTTGCTGTGATGAATACCTGACAAAGTAACTCAGGGAAGAAAAAAATTAGTTTTGGCTCACACTTTTGGGTACAGCCCATAAGAAAAAGGAGGCATAGTGAAAAGTGACTCCAGCTTTGATGGCAGGAGCATGAAGCAGATGGTCATGTTGCATCTGCATTCAGGAATGAGAGTCAGGGAGAGGGAGGTTGGTGATCAGTTCACTTTCTTCCTTTTATTTAGTCCAGGACCCCAGCCCAAGGGACTACACTGCCTATAGCCATGGTGGGTCTTCCCACCTCAGATAAACCTCTCTGGAAATGCCCTCACAGACATGCTCAGGTATATGTCTCTTTGGTGACTCCAAATCCCATCTACTTGGCAATCAATCATCAAAAATGGCTTTACTGTCTCTAGTCCACTGTAGGAGGCAAGGAAATTTCCTAAGAAGAGAGGAGAAATTCAAAGAAGTCAGGGTTTATGCTGAGCATGAAAAGTATGAAATAATCAGTGAGTGCAGAAGGGAGAATGAGCTGATTAGAAGAATAGAAGGGTTTTTGAACCGTGATAAAAATCTAATGAGATGGGAGACCACAAGTCCCATCACCATTTTGCTCTTGAATGGCTTTATTCCACTTGTGTGGGTGAGGTGCAGAGACAGCAGATGGTGGGGTTCAATCTAGCGTGAGGTTCTTCACAGCAGGATACATGGTATAGAGTTGAGGGCCTTGGAAAAGGTGGGGAGGTCTGGGATTCTAAGCTTGAAAGGGAAGGGTTTGGGGAGAGAAGGAGGCTATTAAATAGTGAGAAAATAGAAGCAGATGGGAAAGTGAGATGCTGAATAATTGTAAAAAGAGAAAATTGGAGCCAAAGAGAGTGACTACGGATAATTAACTATGTTATGCTTCATGTTTTTATTGGTGAAATGGGGTTATGGACTGAAGGATTTCCAAGGTTCCTTCTGGTTCTAGACATTTATATTGCTTAGTGCCTAGAGGCAGTGAATGGAGCTGGAAGAAGGATCCAGGTATGTATCAAGAGTGTACAAAGACCACAGAGAACAATACAGTACAAGGTCAGGAATGAAGTCTTTGAGCAGACAGTGCTCCTGGGTCATCACCTACACAGAGCTGAAATGAATGACAGGACCCCAGTGAAAGCTAGTCTAAGCCCCGAGGTGCTGCTAGGTACCAATTGCATCTGAGCACGACAGGAAAATAGAGAAATCACACCTCTTTTGCATTTTACCAAGGCTGGTCTTTTCAACTGTCAAAGATTTAGTGACTTTGTAGATTTGTTTCTACTGTTGGTTAAATTAAAAAGTCTTTCCTTTTAGCACTGTACCTATATGAAACCTTTAGGAAAAGGCTTTGACACACTTAGACTTTCATTTATTTCTATGATGACTTTGCCTAATATAAAGATATTAGAAAGACTGCCGGGCGGTGGTGGCACATGCCTTTAATCCCAGCACTCGGGAGGCAGAGCCAGGCAGATCTCTGTGAGTTCGAGGCCAGCCTGGTCTCCAAGGCGAGTTCCAGGAAAGGCGCAAAGCTACACAGAGAAACCCTGTCTCGAAAAACCAAAAAAAAAAAAAAAGAATACATACATACAAAAACAGTGAAAAGAGATACTAGGGGCTAAGACATAAAAGGAAGCCAATGCAGAGGAAAGGATAAAGAGGCTGGGGGAAGATGATCAGTATATATATGCATATGTATGTGTATGTGTATATGTTTAATGTATATGTATATATATCTTGCAATTTTAATCATTTTATGTGTCATCAGGTACATTGTTATGGTTATCTTTGTAAACTTGACACAACCTAGAATCATCTGCGAGTCTTACAGAGGAATTGTGTAGATCATGTTGGTCTGTTAACATGCCTGTGGTGAATTATCTTGATTGTTGATTGATGTAGGGAGACCCAGCCTATTGTGGAGAGCACCATTCTTTAGGCAGGGGGTTCTGAACAGTTTAAGGGAGGAGAAAGCTAGCTGAGAACAATTAAATAGGCAATCAATGATATATTTATTACGGATTTGATATGACTATTTGCTTGAGATACCACCTTTACCTCCCCCAAATGAAGGACTCTAACTCTGAATTGCAGCCCAAATAAACCCTTTTCTCTCCTGTTGCTTTCTGTCAGGATATTTTATCACAACGGAAGTAGAACTGGAGAACATATTAACATCATGGTGCAGACATCACCATCATCTTTATAGAACACTTTTATCTTCTTGAACTGAAAATTTACCTATTAAACAATGACTCCTTTTGTCTCTAATTTAAAGATAAAGCGGATAAGGCTTGAAAGTAAAAACATGTTTTCCAGGGACAAAGAGAAGTGTTTAACTTGAACTCAATATGGATCTTCAGGCAGGAATTCTACTCTATGCCCTAAGTTACTGGACTCACTGAAGAAGGATTTTACTGGGATTATAAAACAGTCTGTAATGTGGCATCCCTTCTAGAAAGCTGACGTATTATGTTTGCAGACATGACTAGTGAATTCTCTGTTCTACTGTCTTCCTCACACTGGATCAGTGCTTTGGCATTTATGATTTCTCTTTCATTTGTCAAAGAGTAATCATTGACACTTGAAAACCACTGGAAACTTTGATAAATTATCTTTGGCCTAGAACTTCTACAGGGCAATCTAATAAAGTGTATCAATTAATCCTAACTATAACCACTCCAATTAATTATCATAACATGACTTCAGTATCATTATCATCATCCTCAACATGATCTTCAGGGCTTAACTATCTTTTTATTTCTGATTGAACAGAGAAAACTTATGTGGAAAATTGTCCTTCTCTCCTGTGATTTTATTTTACTTTTGCCTTTTCAGCCTTTCTACGTTCCTTCTCTTAATGCCTTTCTGTAAAGTCAAACTTACCTGCAGACTAAACATTCATCACTTGACACTTTAATATGTTGCTTGGATACAGACGTTAGGAAATATAGGAGCACAATTTATACCTCATTCTGTTGCTAAGGAAACTGGGGAAGCTTTAGGAATTTTCCTTTGGGAATCAGAACCAAAAACTGGAAAAAATGTATTAAGAGTTTTAGAAGAAGAAAAACTTAAAAGGCATGGACTAATTATACTTCTGCAGTGAGATGTTAATATTTATAAGCATCTGTAGTCTCCTGCTTGTGGGATAAATATTGCTTTATGCGTCTTTTTCAGTAAGTTGATCACATTACAAGGCATGTGGGGGTGGCCAGCATATTGAAATATAAACACAGGCTACACTTGTAAAGCATTTCTGATGGCACGTTATAAATAAATTCTTTAGTGCTTTAAGGGATAGTATGTAAAAGGATTTAATTCTACAATCCTTCCTTCCTTTCATCATCAGAGCATGAGACTTGCAGGGGGGAAATGTCTTTGTTCATGTGAACTCTACTGGAAAAACCATCTCCAGAAAAACACAGGAAGTGAACTTGCACAATCTATTTTGTTTCTCCCACTACAAGAAAACATTATACCTGTCTGAGATTTCCTTAAAACTACACCCTGACAGGCATACTTAACATTATGGAGGCTGACAGAGTGAGTGGCAAGTTTAATTCAGCAAGAAGAACTCTGCCTGCCTAGCCTAGCTGACTGAACTTTGTAACAGGAATATATCATTGTGTGCTGAAACATAGCCACTCATAAGAGTGCAAATGTTCTCTATAGACGTTGTCTTTAACAAAGCTCAGTGTTCTTGTTATAGCTCATCGTCTTCTAAAAACTGCTGCAGCCTAGCTGTAGGAAGTACCTTGTCTCTTACCTCTGTACACAGAGCCCAAACAGTGCTAAAAAGGGAAATGGAACATATGGTAATAGATTCTCTGAAGCTTTGATGCTGGGTTGTAATCAGCAACCAGAGTGAGAGAGGCAATGGCAACCATGAACTCTCCCCCAAGGGCCTCATTAACTTGGCCAGTTGTGCTACTGTAAAGGAAAACAGTACCACCTACTTGAGAGAGGAAATCAGGGTGCAGGTTTTCCTTAGCTGGAAGAATTTTAAACTGGAAAGAAAAACTGTACAAAAAAAAGTTGGAATGAAAAGAATTGAACAGGGGCCCCCATTCCCCAAAGTATCTTTTATAAAAATACGTTTTTTTAAAACATTTCATTTGTGAATCTCTTCTCTGCATGTATGCCTGTGCACCCTGTGCATACAGTATCCTTGGAGGCCCTAAGAAGGCATGAGATCCTCTGGAACTGGAGTTACAGAAGTTTGACACAGTGTGGGTGATAGGAACCAAACCCTGGTCCACTACAATTGCAATAAGTGGTCTGGAAAGCTGAACCACCTCTCTAGGGCCACAAAACATCTTTGTTTGTTTGGAAATAATACTGTAGAGTTTTTGAATGTTGACTTAGATCAAATGTTGCAAGTAGAGCATTGGCCATATAGGACCTGAAGATTCTTTGTCTAGTCCTCCCCATGGACAATGAGGTGGTGGGAGGCCAGTCTTTGCTCAGGTTTTCCATGATGAGAATGAGGATTACACTTGAATTTTGAAAGTTTGTCTGGATTTCATGTTCTGAAGGATCACCTACAATCCTCCTATTCCTTCATGAAAAGGCAATGGTTTGCAGATTTTTTTTTTAATTTATTTTATTTTGTGAGGTTATAATATAATTACATCATTTCTCCTTCCCTTTTCTCATTCCTAATTCTCCCATATACTCATCCTTGCTTTCTTTCAAATTCACGGCCTCTTTTTTTTTTAAAAATGATTATTGTTTTACACAGACAGACAGACAGATGGACAGACCTATACACACACAAAGTATAACCTGCTCAGTTTATATAATGTTAATCGTATGTATGTTTTCAGTGCTGGCTATTTGCTATTGGACAGCCAATTGGTGTGCTCCTCCCTGAGGAAGACTTCTCCTACTCTCAGCATTCCTTAGTTGCCTACAGTTCTTTGTGTTTAAGGATTAAAGCCTTTTGGGCTCCTCCGCTGACATCACATCAATATTATCATGTCTGTTGTCCGTTTTCAACTCAAGTTTAGGTAGTTGTGTTGGTGAGACTTTATGGGTGCAGTTTCTAACATACTAAGAGACACAATCTTACAGCAAGCACCTTGTTCCTCTGACTCTCACAATCTTTCTGCCTCTGATGAAGTAGCTGCTTCCATCTTATAGTAAAGACAAATTAGACTCAATCTGTTTCTCAAGGACTGGGCTATGCTCCACCTGTGACCTTAACTTCAAATGGTTTTGTACTTCCTATTCCAGGAATCAGCAACCATGTTGTTATGACTACCTGTTGTTATGACTGTCTTGTTAGGACCACTTGCAATCATGTCTTTGTTTCAGGATGTCATTATGACTAACTTGTTATGATTATATTCTGCTCCTATAACCCCACTTATTTTGCCTGTCAAATGCCTCATTTGGAAACTCCCTACCCTTGAGCTATAAAAACATTGTCTTCCTCATATTCAATGCTGACCTCTTGAACTCTGCCTTAGGGATAGTCAGCCTGTGTTCACGAATAAAAGAGCCTGCTTTAATTAATTGCTTGCTTTAATTTATTTGGCCACGATGCTTTAGGTTGGTGGTCTTCTCAAATCTTTGGGATTAGCACCCCCTCTTCCTTCTTAAAGGTCTCTGAACTTTAGGTATAAGAGTTGTATTGTAGAGGTATCCTTTGAGACTGGGCTCCACAACTTTACATTTTTATTGGTTGCGGTAATGTAGACTTTTCTTTTTTCAAATCCAAGAGTGATTTTATGAACACTACCCAGACAGTGTTCTTCTGTGATACCCCAACTGAAATAAGTTATGAAAATACTGAATATTGTATAGTATTCTCATTTTTGCCAATTATTTTATACACAAAAGCCTCTATCTACCTGTATTCATTATTATTTATTTATTTGTATTTTCAGCTTAAAAAATCATTTTTGTAGCTACATCTAATCTCTCTGTCAGCTTGAAAGCTGCTTCATTTTACAGTTTTCCTTTGATAATAATATCAATTATTATTAATAGGCAGTTGCTATTTATTCTGAATGTACTTTACACTTTAAATATTTCATTGCAATTAGGTACCCAAAGTATTTGTCTTGTTCTGACCTTTCTGTCTTTTTCCATTGCTCAATATGTTTGTCTTAATGCCACTAATTCATTGCTTTCATTAAAATATCTTTATGGTGTTTTACATTACTGTTCTTGTTATATAAACTTGGGGTTTTGTAGTTCTGTTTCAATTAAAGGGTTGTGTTTTCAATTTCCGTTAAAAATAACATTGAAATTTTTAGAGATATACTAAATCTGTGGATTGCTTTTGGAATTTTCACAAGATTAAATCTTCTAATCCATGAACATCAGATATCTATTTGTATTTTAATCTTTTTATCTATAAGTTTTTAAAAAATCATTTTCAGAGTATGGCTTTTTCAGTCCTTCACATAATTTAATTTTGTTTTTGTTGTAACTTGGATGGCTTTCTTAATTTTCTTTCTGGATAGTTCATTATTAATAAAAATGCTATTGAACTTTGTATGTTGATATTGTATCTTGCAGCTTTACTGAGTCAACTTATTCATCTTATCATGTTTGCAGTGGAATGTTTAAGGTTTTTTTGTATATAAGATAATTAATGGTTAATTAGCTTTGACCAAGATGTTAAAAGCACATAACAGGGAAAAGAAAGTCTCTTCAATAAATGATGTAGGGAAAATAGGATTTCAACATGCAACAGAATAAAATTCAATTATCATCTCATACCACAGACAAAAAAGAAACTAAAAGTAAATTAAAGATTTACATGTAAACCTTGAAACTGTAACACATCTAAAAGAAGAAAATTGTACACTGTTGGTATATAATTGTGCAATGATTTTTAAAAATACAACCCTACCCCCCAAAAGAAGCAAAAATAGACAAAAAGGCTTCATCAAACTAAAACAGACAAATAAACCCCAAATTAAAATAAGAAATAATTGACAGAGTGAAAAGACAATCCCTAGAATATGAGGAAATGTTTACATACCATGGTAGTTTAAATATGAAATGTCTCCCATTAGCTCCTGTATTTCAATACTAGGTCCCTAACTGGTGGCACTGTTTGGGAAGGCTATAAAACCTTTAGGAGGTGGAGTCTTGATGGAGGAAGTGCATCACTGGAGGTGGACCTTGAGGCTTTATAGTCCAGCCCCATGTCCCATTCCTGCTCCCTTTGCTGTGTCTTTACTACTACAACAGACTGTATTCTCCCTAGGAATTGTAACCCAAATTAATATTTTCATCCTTAAGTCACTTTCATTGGGCTATTTTATCAAGCAATAGAAAAGTAACTAAGACACATCTATACATTTCATAAAGAGTTAAAAACCCAAATATGTAAAGAAAACAAATGCCTTGATGACAAAACAAATAAAAATCAAGTGACTTAATTTAAAAATAAGGAAAGGAACTGTGGTGGTATTGTGTTCCCCAAAATAATGTGCACCCTAATAAACTTATCTGGGGTCAGAGAACAGAATAGCCACTAGATATAGAAGCCAGAAAATGGTGGCACACACGCCTTTAGTCCTAGCATTCCAGAGGCAGAGATCCCTCTGGATCTCTGTGAGTTCAAAGCTACACTGGAAACAGCTAGGTATGGTAACAAGAGCCTTTAGTCCCAGGAAGTGATGGCAGGAAGCAGAAAGGTATTTAAGGCATGATGATGAGGAACTATAGATCCTGGTTAAGCTTTTAGGCTTTTGAGCAGCAGTTCAGCTGAGATTCATTCTGGATGAGGACTCAGAGGCTTCCAGTCTGAGGAAACAGGATCAGCTGAGGAACTGGCAAGGTGAGGTGGCTGTGGCTTGTTCTGCTTCTCTGATCTTTCAGCATTTACCCCAATACCCGGCTCCCAGGTTTGATTTTATTAATAAGACCTTTTAAGATTCGTGCTACAAGGAACCGAACAGATATTTCTCAAATGAAGACATTCAAACAGTCAACAATTACTTGAAAATGCTACATGAAAAAAAAATGCTAAGCTTCCTTAGTCTTTGGGGAAATGAGGATTAAATTCATAATTAGATATCATGTCACACCTATTAGAACAGCTTTCATTAGAAAGGCAAAAGATAAAAGAATATTTACTGACAAATACTCAGAAGGAAAGAAATGCTTGTCTCCTGTTGATGACACTGTAAATCAGCAAAACCATTATGAAAACAGTATAGAGGGTTATCAAAAATTATATAGCAGTACCATATACTCTAATAATTATATTTCTAATATGTATCTAAAAGTTGTAGTCAATATGTTGAGAGTATGCCTGTGACATGTATATTCATTCCAATGTCTTTATAATAGTTAATCAGCATAAGTGTCCATCATTGAAAGACTATGTAAAACAGAATGTAACATACATCAACAATGTTTTGAACCTACAAAGACAAGGAAATCCTGATATCTACTTGAACAAGAGGATACTGTGTTAAATAAAATAAGCCAGGTACAGAAATGCAAATACCATATGTCGTTATCTATATGTGGATTCTAAGGACATTTGGATTCATAGAACTCAGCAGTTACACTTATGGTTGGCAGTAGTAGAACACCAGGTAGAGTTGTACTCATCTCTAATTGTAGTATCATGGAGGTTAATGGGAAGAGGGGAGTTCCAGGTCACCTTGATTATTACTCAGTGATACTTTCTCAAAAAGATAATGATAGGAAGAAGAAGGAGGAGGAGGAGGGCAAGGGGAAGAGAAAGAAGAAGAAGAAGAAGAAGAAGAAGAAGAAGAAGAAGAAGAAGAAGAAGAAGAAGAAGAACAACAACAACAACAACAACAACAACAACAACAACAACAAGAACAAGAACAAGAACAAGAAGAACAAGAACAAGAAGAACAAGAACAAGAAGAACAAGAACAAGAAAAACAAGAACAAGAACAAGAAGAACAAGAACAAGAAAAACAAGAACAAGAAAAACAAGAACAAGAAGAAGCAGCCACATCAGCAGCATCACCATCAGCTCCACCAGCACCAGCACCATCAGCACTAGAACCACCTGGGAGTGGAAAGTTGGGAGTGTAAAATTTTCGGTTGTATTGTGTGACTCTAGCCAACTGTACCTGCCATTGAAGCTAGCCACCCAACTTTAACATACTCTGGCCTAGAACTGTGGCCTTTGACTTCTCATTGGCCATGTCAGGTTGAAAGAGTCCTGGGTTGGATGAACAATCTCCACCCACAGTATACTTTCATTTAGGATAAATATGTAGAGATTCTGAGACTCCAAATGTCTGAGGACACAGTATTTTTGCACGGTTTCATCATTTATGTCTTCTGTGAACTATGACTCAAGCTTCAAAGCAGAAATGCACTAGCACAGTGTTTGGATTTCTATCATTCCCCCTCGCCCCCAGCAGGAACTCCAGTTTAGCATAAACCTTGTGTTATTTGCCACTGACTGAGTCCAGATGGACTCCTTTGTCCATCTTTCCCTACTCCCATTGTCTTTTAGTCACTTTTGTACTTCATGACTTACATGCTGGGTTCAGTAATTCAGATCAGCCTCTTCTACTTCATAAAAATCTCATCCTTACATTGGGCTCATCAAAGCCACTAGAGGCCCCATGCCAGTCCAGAGGTCCCTGCTGAATCATCCTTTTTTAAAAAAAATTTCCTGTAAACACATCTGATGAGTGATGTTGTTCTGTATGCTGTGAATGAGAGAGAGAGAGAAAGAGAGAGAGAGAGAGAGGAGAAAGGCAGAGCAGAGGAGATGTTGCTAGCCGCCACCAGAAGAAGCAATATATAAAGTACCAGTAAGCCACAAGCCACATGGCCAAGTATAGATTTATAGAAATGGTTAATTTAAGACATAAGAGCTAGCTAGCAAGAAGCCTGCCATGGCCATAGTTTAAAAATAATATAACCTTGTGTGTGTGTTTATTTGGAACCAAGCAGCTGCGGGATGCAGGTGGGAGAGATTATGCAGGACTGGAGAAAACTTCTGGCTACATCCCTATCTGGACAAGTGAAGTGGACATCAAACATCACTGCTCATCCCCAATTCCTGACTTACACAGTCAGGTTCCTACCTCTTTTGTCTTGCAGTTTCTGATAATCATAAGAACCTCAGTCAGTGATGACCAAGGGTCACGAGTGGCTCATATGTGCTAGTCCACCAGAAACATATTTCCCTCATATTGTCTATGTGGCCTTTGTTTCAAGGAGGGATAGATAACTAACTTTATCTGTTTCCAGAGCACACAGGTTGATTCTGTTGACTACCATGCTCCAAAGTCTCTTGCGCCAGGCTCTTCATTCTGTTTGAAGGTCTGTCTTCATCCCAGCAGTTATGATGCAGCCATTCTCTGATTATCATGACTTCTTTTAAGCAGGCCATTTTTAAGGCTCCTGCTAGCATGTTGAATTATGAATTGTCCCTTCTTTTATATCAAAGGTTGGACCTGAGGGGCATCTTCTTTCACTTCTACCATGGTCTCATCCTTCTCACTATCTTAGTCTGCTCATGTGAAGTTTTTGGATCTTAGCTGGAATTGTTGTAGAGATCGAACTTGTATTCTCCTTCCTTGCTTCCTATTCCCATCCCATCCTCCTACTTCTCATTTTTTTTTCTTCAAGATCAGAGGCTAATGCAAGGACAGCATCCACATCTCTTTTATTAATTGCAGTTTCTCTCTTGCACAGGCAATTTCTTTCTAGTAAGACAGCTGAATCTCCATCATATGTCTTACTTCTCACAGCAAAGGCCACACTGCAGCTTCAGAGCCTGTGTATGATCCCATCCATGTAAGTGACTGTCAATACATTCTCTAGTCAATAATCTGTTTGGAGGCCATGCAAATACTTAATAGGTGGATCCCATTCACAAAGAAGGCATGCTACCCTACACCATATAGAAGATGGCCACCCCTAAATTCTCCTATATATGTTCCATTCTCAGATAGGTTGGCGTTGGTTTCATTTCTTTTCTTTTAAATCCAAAATTGAAGCAGGATTTAATTAAACACTGGCCAGGTGGATGAACTCTCTGGCCAAGTCCTTCTCTGGTTTTCCAGAAAAGGGACCATTGGTTGCATTACTTGTCACTCATTTTAATGAGAATGAAACTCCAGTACAGAAACTCTATTATCTCACATTAAATGAAGAAAGGTAGCCATATTGGGATTTCCCAAGAGGATGCTTCACCCTCAGACATATCAGTCTCAGTTACATGTTTCATCACTCATTGAGGAGGCATTGTGACCAATTCCTTCTCAACTAAATTCGGCCCCTTTGGTCCCTGTGTAGGCGCCAATTATATCGTGTGACTTAGTCTGGGGAATCAGGAACAATCTATTTATCACTGCTAGGTCACTGGCAACAGACCAAAGGAATCCACTCAACCCTAAGTCTCACCTGGTAAACCAATAAGTTTATTGGTGTTACTTAGAAGAGTACAGGTGAAAGGTTGCTTACAGAAGCATGGGTGACTCAAATGTAGGTACGCCACTAAAAAGCCCCCCAGAATAAGGGGATACTAATGAAACTTGCATCAAAGAATGTCCTTGTATAACATGCATGCAGCCAATGGGAGAGTTCCTTCTCCCAGTATTTATTTATTCATACGTAGCTTACTGGAGGGACCCTGTGAATCTTTTAAGTTTCAGGAGATTCCTGAGTTTTGTGAGATTTATTTACTTTCTGAGTTTTATGAACATTGCTCCTACCTTCAAGGGAAAATGTGGATGCTTCATTTTGGAAAATGTAGCCCCACAAGAAATAGTTAGGAATAACTTGTTTTTAAATCTTTTATATAGTAGAGTAACTATAGTTAATAGCAATTAATTATATATACCCAAATGCATAATAGTGTAACTTTAAAATATTTCAAGGTGAAAATGGTAGGCAAGCAAAGTCATGATGAATTAACTAGTCTAACTCAATCATTCTATATCATATATGTACACATTAAACATGACATTGTTTCCTATAATTGTATTGAACCACTTGCCAACTTAAAATAGCATGAACTGAAATCTAAGTCTTTGGTGCATTACTATTCACATTTTATAAATGAGGAAACTGGAACTACTTGAAGCTCCAAGTCACAGAACACCCTAGACTAGATTCTTAAGCATCTTCCTAACTTTGAAATTTGTGGTCCTTATATCACATCATGATTATCTGTGTTTGCATGGCTACCGTACTACTTCAAGATCTTAGGTAACTGTATTATAAATCACCCAGTGATGCTCCTTTCAAAGCTATAAAGTGATACAGAAAGTATGGCAAATATTGAAAATATTGGCAAGCATAATACTGGCAGCTAATTGGTTAGGACATACAAAACAGTGGTCGAGAAGCCAAGGGATGTGCATTCTACCCTTATTTCAGTGATTGAAAAGTGTAACATTGTGAGAAAATCATGAACCAATTTGTTCCCCTAACCCCTGCAAAAATCCATTGAATTTTTTTTACAAATTTTCTGACTACTTTAGAGGAGTAAAAAGTATATATTTAATTTTATCATGGAAAAGTTGAGATTTGCATAAGATGTTTGATTTTGCAATGCCACTTGAAGCTTTACAGCATTCACTAACAACCCAGGTGTATGTAATTCAGATGGATATCCATCTCTAAATGACAATAGAGTTTCTCTGGTAGACTACAGGTTGAATAGAGGGAAGGCCACAGGAATCAATGATGGAGACAGATTCTGTACCCTAACCAAGATCCCAAGAACTTTCTATGGCAGTATCATAGAATTAACAGATTGTATAAGTCCATAAAAACATATGGAGAGAAATCTGTAAACTAGCTAAATTATTTTCCCCCTGCAGTTCATGCTTGAATTCAGCTCCACAATGAAGTCCCATACACATAGTCTGCTTTATTCCCTTCCCCATGAGGAGGTGATTGTTACTGTTGATTATAGGAACAACCTCTCTTGCTATAGAGCACTGATAAGCACAGGCCTTCATGTTGATGGCTGCCATTCCTTGAGCCCTGGTCAAACTCAATATAATACACTTTGTCCCAAACTGGTTTCCTCTCCCACATCTGGACTGCTGTGTTCTGTAAATGCTCAACTATACAATAAATACCCACCTACTGAATAAATAGGCAAATCCTCAGATTGCATCTGGAGCAAGCATTGTAATGCTGACACTTTTTCTCTGGGATATCTTCCCAAGCCAACCACTTAAACTTTTATGCAGGGTTCTGGTGACGATACAACACAAGCCAGTTTTACAGCAGTATCTGCCAAGGTGAGATGCAGAGCAAGGCTGATTTTTCTTGTTCAGGCATCTCCAGTAGATGTCTCCATGAAAACCACCTAAAGCTTCACACTTAATGAAGTCTGTACCATCCGTCTAGCACACCTAATTCCATATTCTGCACATCTTGGCTACTGGATATTTATTTTCAATTGCTCTCATCAAAACCTTCTCTCACCCGGTTACTTCCTGTTGCTTTCACATCTCAAAACCAACCTGTCAACAAATCAAGGAACTCTACCTTCAAAAACTAACTAGAAATAGCTTGTTATCCTCATTGTCTCTCACCTGGATGATTCTAGTTGCTTTTTAAGATGGACCACTACTTCCCTGTTACTTTATAGTCTGTTTCAGCAGTTTGCAAAAAGGTCTTGTTAAAAATACAAGCCAAGTTCTTTGTCAAAAATCAGGTGTTCATAGGTGTTTGGATTGATGTCAGAGTCTTCAATTTGATTTCAATGATTTATGTGTCTGTTTTTATGCCAATGCCAAGCTGTTTTTGTTACTATAGCTCTATAGTAGAGCTTGGGATCAGAGATGGTGATGCCTCTGCAATACTCACTCATGAGTGGATAATAGATATAAAGCAAAGGATAACCAGACCACAACTCACAGCTCCGGAGAAGCTTGGTAACAAAGAGGACCCTAAGAGGGACCCATGGATTGCCTTGGGAAGGGGAAATAGGTGAGATCTCCATGAGTAAACTGGGGATAAGAGGGGCAATAGAGGGAAGAGATGGGGGATGAGAACATAAAGGAATGGGATGGTAGAGCTAGGAAAGGGACAGAGTGGGAGAGCAATGAAAGAGGTATCTTGATAGAGGGAGACATCATGGGGATAGGGAGAAGCCTGGAGCTAGGG
This sequence comes from Peromyscus melanophrys, assembly GCA_902168415.1. Taxonomy (NCBI): domain Eukaryota; kingdom Metazoa; phylum Chordata; class Mammalia; order Rodentia; family Cricetidae; genus Peromyscus; species Peromyscus melanophrys. The sequence continues at coordinate 35,151 of CABHPR010153380.1, forward strand.
AAGTTCTCAGGAATCCACAAGGATGACCCCAGATTAGACTACTATCAATAGTGGAGAGAGTGCCTGAACTGGCCTACCCCGGTAATCAGATTGGTGAATACCCTGTTATCATAGAGCCTTCATCCAGTAACTGATGGAACAGATGCAGAAATCCACAGCCAGGCACCAGGCCGAAGTACCAGACTCCATTTGAAGAGAGGGAAGAGGGGTTGTTTGATCAAGGGTGGTCAAGATCATGAAGGGGAAATCTGCAGAGACAACTGAACCAAGTTTGCAGGAACTCACAAACTTTAGATCGACAGACAGCTGTGGAACCTGCATGGGATTGGAGTAGACCCTTTGCATATGGGAAACAGTTCTGTAGCTGGGTCTGTTTGAGGGGCCTCTGGCAGTGCGATCAGGGTGCGATCAGGATCTATCCCTGGTGCATGAGCTGGCTTTCTGGAGCCCCTTACCTATGGTGGGACATCTTGCTCACCCTTGATGTGGGGGAGATGGGCTTGGTCCTGCCTCAACTGAATGTGCCAGGCTTTGCTGACTCCCCATGGGAGGCCTTACCCTTTTGGAGGAGAGGATGGTGGGATAGGTCAGGCAGGGGAGGTAGAGGAGGAGTGGGAGGAGGGCTGAGAGAGGGATCTGTGGTTGGTATGTAAAATGAATAAAAAATATTTCTTAAATTACAATAAAATACAAGTCAGGTTATGACATCCTCTGAGCAGCACTTCCAAAAGCTTTCCATTTCATATGGAGTACAAGGCAAAGTCTTCATAATCTCATCCTTCTTTTACTTCTTAGAATTCGTCTCCTGCTACTTCACTCCTTGTTTGCTGTGCCTCTGTCATTGGAATATCTTTGAAGTTCTCTGACTATCTATGGTGTGTTCCACAGAGCCTTTGAATCTGCTCTTGTCCCACATCCACAAGTGGTTTTACTTATATTAAGATCCTAACATGCATGTCTCCCTTTCAATCAGGATTACATGGCTACTTTTAATGCCAAATATGACCGCTCCACTTTCTATCTGCATCCATTCTCTGCTTCAGTTTCTTGTGGAGTTTGTTATGGGTTGGGTTACTTCCTCATAAAGGGTTGTTGACATCTTAAGCCTGTAGTACCTATAAATGTGATATTATTTGAAAATAGGGGATTTTTTCTTAGATCTAATCTAAGAAAAGTTGATTTGAGGTTATTATGGTGGGCTCTAATTCAAAATTGCATTTTGAAATAAGAGAAAAATATCAGGTGGAAGCAAAACACACAAAAAGATTATTATATGAAAGCAGAAATCAGGGCTGGAGTATTCTAGTTGCAAAACTAGGGGCCACTGAGGAATTCATAAACCACTGGAAGCTTTGAGAACAAGAGGTGGATTCCCATTAAGACTTCAGGGGGAAGCAGGAGCCTTTGAAGCTTTATCTTGGACTGCCAGCCTACACATGAAGAAAGAATAACTCTTTGTTATTTTAACCTACTGAGTGTGTAGTGTTTGTTATGGAGACTTACGAGACTAATCTTACTACCTGCTATCCTACAGTATTTTTATTTATTACCTGTATCTATTGTTTGTCTCCCCAACATTGTAATGAAAACCCAAGAGCGTACTCAGTAGTTCTGCTTCTTCATGCCACACTGTTTTGAACTCGGCTGTGTTCTATGTATTCTGACTTGTGTCTGCGGGTTACTTGGTCTTAAGTCCTGCAAACTGGTCTCTAGAATATCAGGACTGAACAAAACCAGATGTGTGAATTTTGCTCCGTTTGTAAATTTCTTTTTTATTCTTCTTGCATGCAATGTATCCCGACTGCAGTTCCTCCCTCCGCTCCTCCTAGTGCCTCCCCCACCTCGCTTCTCTCCCAGATCAACTCTTTCTCTGCTTCCCTTCAGTGAAGTGCAGCTCTCCCGGGGATATCAACCAAGCATGACATAACAAGTTACAGTAAGACCAAGCATAAACCTTCAGATCAGAGCTGGGGGAGGAAATCCAATTTACTCTTTTCCAAAGACAATTGATGAGTATATTGGGATTAGGTCAATCAACAATCCCTGGGGACTGTGTGGACGGTAGTACTATTGAACAAGACATAGTCACTTGGGCTCCATGTAATTCTGATAATACACTATGGCCATGTGGTGAAAATATTAAGAATGAGCCGGGCGGTGGTGGTGCACGCCTTTAATCCTAGCACTCGGGAGGCAGAGCCAGGCAAATCTTTGTGAGTTCGAGTCCAGCCTGGTCTACAGAGCGAGATCCAGGACAGGCTCCAAAGCTACACAAAGAAACCCTGTCTCGGGGAAAAAAAAAAGAAAAAAGAAAAAGAAAATATTAAGAATGAACCTGAATATTATATGAAGAAAATACTGGTGGACCAGTTGGAAAAAGAAGAAATATACTCAGTATAGAGAAATCAGGACTATTATGAAGATATTTCTGTCAAAATTTACTTACTTTTATTTCTTTCCTGTACTGTCAACTTAAATAGCTTTTAATTACTTCCCAGCCCTCAAAATGTCTCAATAACACTATGCCCCAAAGATAAAAATGTATTATCTTTGAAACACAATATTCTATGTATTATTGAATTCTGAAGCTAACCATGTTAGAAAAAGCAATGCACATTGTACAAAATGTTCCCTAGAATGCTTTAGAGCATTTGAAATGACACAGAAGGAAATGTCCATCACCCTGGAGATGCTTTCTATCTTGTTTCTAGCCTATAAATGTAAGTGAAAAATGTTAGAGGGATAAAAATGTAGGGAAACAAAACAGTAGGAAAATAAGGACTCCTCAGGCAACATACTGTGTTGGCTGGGGATAGGTACATAGTTCCAAGACTCTGCAGGTGTGAATGGTCACTGACCAGAAATCCTGAAGTTTCTAGCAATAATGAATACCTCCAAGTGTTGCTACTGATGTAAATGAGATACACTTGAAAAATAGCCCAGAGATCTGCAAATGATTGCCATTATTGATATGTCTCCAGAAGCAATTATTACCTGTAAGAGAGATGTACTTTGACCTGGTGTCAAGAACATCCAGTAAGAGGAAGACGAAGCTCAGGGCTGCTCAGCTGCTCAGTCTCTTTCCAAAAACCATGGGAGTATGCCTGTTGACAGTAGCTATTACTATGGGAAAGGATTCATTCACAGCCTTCCTGATTGACGGTGGTCTCACTTCTCATTATTATCCTTTCATCATACACAACTGTATATAATCTAATGATACTTTCACTGAAATAGCATCTTTGATGACGGGATTTTCAAAGTGCTTCTTAGTCATTCAATAATTAGGCAGATTCACCCATTTTTCGAGAGCCTATCACTGAGAATCTTGAAGAGTTGGGATAAATAAAAAAAATCTTCTACTGAAACAGTAATTTTCTAGAGAAGACAGAAGGGTAGCCTCAAAATTTTGATGGATCTTATGGAGGATGGAAAATGATTTTTTCGGCATTAAACTTATTACTGTTGCTTTGCTTAATCTGTTTCTTTGAAAGTTCCCTTTAAAAATACTTTCAAGGAATGCATGAATGGCCAAGGCTCTGGCATGGCAATTGAACCTTCTTAGAAGGTTAATTATCTTCCTCTCTAATGTATCACGAATTCTTTCTCCAGAACTACTTTCATTTTATATATCATACCATGATGCAGTTATCCAGTTGAGCATTTAGTTGCTTTTTTTTTTTTTTAAGTCTGCAGGGCTGGCTATTAAAACTACCGGTTTAAAGGAAAACACCAACTTGTCAATGGAACAGAAACTTGATTAGATCTAAGATTTAGTCTACAGTCTGAATAGGAAGATTGGCTGTTAGCAAACACTAAGGAACTTTTGTGAAGGCATGACAGAGTGTATGACAACATAGCTTTGGAGACTGTGCTAGTAGATTCTGGTGTGAGGCTCAAACCTGATCTTCCTTTGTCATTATAGAAGATGATGAGAAAGAAAATGTACTACTTTGACATGCGCAGTAGCTAACAAAGTGAATTCTTTGAAGCTGTGAAAAGTGTGTGTGTGTATAGGTGTATTTTCTTCAGAATGTCCATTTCCCTCTGCAGGAAATCTACACCCTATGACAATGTAACATGTCACAAATACAAATGTTACTTTAAATGTCCATCCTTTGTGGTATACACCATAACCTTCTTACTGTATTTCATATAATGTTAGAGTATTTGTTGTCTGCATATCCCATTGGGACATGAATTCTATGAGAGGAGACACTTGAAATGGTGACTGCACTATCCCTAGTCCATGCTTATTGAGTGAAAGTTGAATACCTTTGAAAGAGATGCTAAGAAGGCAGGATGAATAGCAGATGGTATAAAATAATAAAAGAGTCAAGTCTACTGAGTCTTGGAATGACTGAGCCTAGTTTCAAAGAATTTGAGAAAACTCTGATTCTTAGAAAATTCACTTTCTTCCATTGTGGTAATGCAAAGCAGGAATAATTGGCCCTGAGGTCTTGAACTTGGCCAACAGTTTAACGTCTCTCTCACAGCAGAGCTACATCCTATTGTTGGCACTGCTTCTGTCTCACAAAGGCATGGCAGAGAAGATTTGAGACAGGTGAGCATGAGGGAGGAAAGTAATGATGGAGACTGAATATGTTGGGATGCAGGGGGCTTGTGATGAATGGTAAGTGTGGGGACTTTTCTTCCCTTTGGCTACAGCTGGCAACAGCTGCCTGATACATTGGCAAGTGAATTTTCCTCCTGAGTTTTACAATATCTACCCTTCATTCTCACTTCTAAACCTTAATGGAGCATCCTTCTTTCACTGCCCCTATTTCTATGCTGCGTTTATGAATGAGACAGCAGATAACTCACACACATTCCTTCTAGCAGAAGTAATAGCATTGGGTTAGGAGCCATGGGACAAGGAAGCAAAGATATGATGTTCTTACAGATATTGACTGAGACGCTCAAGATCATTCACTAAGAGTTTGGCATTTTTGTTTGGTTTTGAGAATAATAGTTAAAGACAGAAGGAGGTTTGAATGCATTTTAAAGGTACGTTTTGCTGTCTCTGCTGGCTTTCAATAACAATTGTTTATTATTAGTTCCTGCTTAAAAGTATCACCCTATTCTGATATTTTGATGGTAGCTGCCAGTTTTGATCTTGAATGCTCAAGGCTCAACTATACATGCTATATATACAATTTATTTAACATTATCAATAGTGAAGGTAAATATTAGTATTAGATCCATTTTACAGATAAGAAAACTGATATTAAATGCAAGAAAATTGCCTAACATGAAAATTACCATTGCAATATATGCTTTTAGTGGTATAAAGAATAGAAGTATATGATTATCTCAATTGATGCAGAAAAGCATTTGAAAAATTCACTACTATCCTATGGTTAAAATAAAATTCAACAATCTGGAAATAGGAAGAAACCACCTTGAAATAATAAATGCTATTTATTAAAACCCCCAATTATATCACACTCAATAAGAAAGTACTGAAAGTTTTTCATCCTTTTTTTTTTTTTTTTTTTTTTTGGTTTTTCGAGACAGGGTTTCTCTGTGTCGCTTTGCGCCTCTCCTGGAACTCACTTAGTAGACCAGGCTGGCCTCGAACTCACAGAGATCCGCCTGGCTCTGCCTCCCGAGTGCTAGGATTAAAGGCGTGCGCCACCACCGCCCGGCCAAGTTTTTCATCCTTTAAGAGGAAGAATAAAGTGATAGTCACAGCAACTAGACAATTAAAATATGACAACTGAAAGTGAAACAACAGACCAGCCAAGTCGGGAGAGAAGAAACAAAGCAACCTTTGTTCACATATTACATGATCTTCTATGTAAAAAATCCTAAAACACACACAGAGAAACACGCATGTACAGACACACACACTCTTTCTCCTTCTCTCTCATCACTCTCTCTCACACACAGACACACACCATGTTATGACCAATGACACAGTAATTCGCTAAAGTTGTAGGTTGAAAACTTAGTTGTATTACCTATATAACTAACAATGACCAATTAAATATAAATTAAGAGAACTCTTCCATGTATAATTTCAAGAAGAACAAAACATTTAGGATTAGATTTTTACCAAAGTGACAAAGACTTACTTATTGAAAATTATTAAACATTTCTGGAGTGTAAATAAAGGAAACCCTATATTTTTGTATTAGTTTTAATATTGTTAAAATGTCTATGCAACCCAAAGTGGTACACAGATTCAGTTCAATCTATATCAAGATCACAATGATGTGTTAGGACTAGAAAAATCAACCTAAAACATGCATGGAATCTTGAAAGTCTAAATAATCCTAAGAATCTTTTTAAAAGGATTGTTGCGCTCTTCCTGGCTTCAACTGGGATTGCAAGAAAGTGAAAAATAACAAACACATGGGCACATAGAAAAGCTGGTTTAGGTGGACTGGGCTCTGATGGAGATATTCATATGTAAAAGAATGAAGTTAGACCTTTAATCCATACTACATACAAAAAATAATGTTGGATCTAAGATCTAAGTGAAGAGGTAAATGACAAAACTCTTAGAGGAAATAGTAGTATTGAGTTTGGTGATGATTTCTTGGTGTCTTTGTCAGTGTCCTATCGCTGTGAAGAGACACCATGATTACTTAGGGTTACTATTGCTGTGATGAAACATCATGATCAAAAGCAAGTTGGAGAGGAAAGGGTTCCTTCAGCTTACACTTCTACATCACTGTTCATCATTGAAGGAAGTCAAGACAGTAACTCAAGCAGGGTAGGAATCTAGAGACAGGAGCTGATGCAGAGGCCATGCAGGAGTACTGCTTACTAGTTTGCTTATCATGGCTTGCTCACCTTGCTTTCTTATATAACTCAGGACCACCATCCCAAGGATGGCACACCCACAATGGGCACTTCTGGGCCCTTCCCCATTGATCACTAATTAAGAAAATGCCCTATAGATGGATCTTATGAAGGTATTTTTCTCAATTGAGGTTCCCTTCTTTCATATATTTCTAGCTTGTGTCAAGTTGACATGACACTATCCAGGACACTTGGATATGATATAAAAAGCAGCAGGGTGGCTCTCCATTTCTCTGAAAACAAAAGTCAAAGTCCATAAAGTGGCCTGTGTGATTTGCCTCCTCCTTTGTCACCATCCTCTCTTAGTGTTCCCACTTCCTTCCTTCCCGTGGGCAGCACTGTCTTCAATGTGCCAGGAATCCCCTCCCTGGGACAGTATTTGCCACAGATCTGCATAGCTCATCCTTTATCACCTTCAAAACTTCAAAATTTTGAAATCTTATATGCTTCCTAGTGAGGCTTACTCTAAATACCCTTACTGAAATAGAACATGACCTTCTCAGGGCTTAGCATAGTTATTAGTGAATAGTAACTTCTTGAAAGTTAGTAGCAATAGATATTTAATGATACTTACAGAACTAAAGTGATAAAACGGTAATGTACTAGCACAAAAGCAGACACGTAGACACAAAAACAAACGTGAGTGCATGTCGCTGTAGCCATCTTACACTGGACAAAGATGCCAAAAACAAACACTGGAGATCAAATAGCATCTTTAACAAAGAGTTCTGGGAAAGCAGGGTGTCCACATGTAGAAGAATGAAATCAAGCCCACATCTGTCACTTCGCACGAAAACGAACTCCAAATGGATCAGAGGCTTCAACGCGAAACCTGAAACATTGAAACTCTAGAAGAAAGCATAGGCAGTTCTCTACAAGATATAGGGGTAGGAAAGGATGTTCTGAACAGGACTTCATTTTCCCAGGAATTAAGGACAATCATTGACAAGTGGGACATCATAAAATTAAAACGCTTTTGTACAATTAAGGGAACAACTAAGAAAGGGAGGGAATCTTTGCCAGCCATACATCTGACAGAGCATTAAAATACAGAATATATAAAGAAGTCAAAAAACAAAGAGTCGAGAAAACAAATGACCTGGTTTAAAAATGGGCTATGTGTTAAGAAGCTGTGGGATGCTAATTGAGTTACTTTCTAAACTATTATCGAAGAATGGACTATGGATATGAACAAAGCATTCTCAAATTAAAAAAATAAAAATAAGAAAGAAAGAATCCATTATCTTTATCAATTATGGAAATGCAAATTAAAACAACTTTGAGATTTCATCTTTCACCAGTTAGAATGGTTAGTAGTCATTTTAAAGACTGTGGAATAGTTTGAATTTGAAATCAATTTTTGTCATAATAAATACAAGGGGAGACAACTGTTCAGGCACAGCTATAGGAAGAGTCCTCTCATACATAGATAGCAAAAATATTTTTGATTTTAATCTGTTCTCATTAGTAGAGTGGAGGGCTAGAGATAAATTTTAAATGCTATTTAAAACAAACAAAGCTCATCATGTGATCAGAGTCTTGGAAGGGAAAACATATTTTTAGATTAATCTTTTAAAAATCCCTTCTTTGCTAACTCTACGATGTTAGGAAAGTTATTAATGTCAGTGGACATCAGTATGATTATATGTATGTAACAAGAGCATCTACAAGTGCACTTGGGATTTAATCCCACTGGAGAAACAATTCTGGGTGTAGTCTATCCAGAACTAGAAGATATAATATTCCAAATTTTTATGAGGTAAGAGCATGGAATGTTTTCAAGTGGAACCATTCCAAATTGGTCTAAATGAGGATCTATGTATCCATCTATGACAAGTATCAGGAAACCTGTGTTTACCAAGTCAACATTTGTTTCAGTAAATGTTTGTTGACCTTCTATAAAGTTGCTACATTCCTTTTCCTGGTTTGCTTTCTGTTAGCTTTTTCTTCCTCTGTGCTGATCATTTTCCTTTGCTGTGGCAAATACCTGAGAAAATAACTTAAGTCAAGAAAAATTTGCTTTGGTTCAGTTTTTAGTCCATAGTCCCTCTGCTCCATTGCTTCTGGGTTTGTGCACCTAGAGGCAGAGCTCCACCGTGCAGACCTATTCAACTCACAGAGGACAGGAGGTAGAAGGGGAAGAGAATAGGGACATAGACCCTCCAGGTCAACTCCCTTGCAAACTCCCACTGAGGTGAACTATTTCCTCCAACTAAGCCCTCTCTCAGGGTTTCCACTACTTCACAAAAGCATCAAATTATGCTGCTACTAAAGTTTGCAACCAACTTTATGGTCCACTCACCTCAGGTGGAGACCAAGATTTCAACATACAAACACTGAAGAAGAACATGTAAAATCCAAATCTCAGCACCATCCATCTCTCCTACCATTTTTAGGGAGTTTGACTTGCTTTGTACAACAGTCTTTTGTAAAGACTATACCCCCAAAGCAAGGCAAAACCATATTCATATCTAGTCCTGCAGATTTTTCCTATATACAACAAAGTGATAACAACAATATAATTGTATACAAATAAGAAAACTTAGATAAAAGAGAAAAAAATACAACTTACCCAAACTGACACAAAGTAAAGATTGGAATAGGCTTTTTTTTGCCAAAGAAATTGAATCTGTAATAAAACTTCCCATAAAGAAAACTTCAGTTAAACAGCTGTAATGGCCAATTTCTCCAATTTATTTTGTTTCCACAGAGGAAATTTCCTAGCCAAAAAAAACTCAACCAACCAAACAAACAGACAAAAATCCAAATACTTTGCACTTCACTTTGTGGAATCAGCAGAATCATGATGATGAAAATCATATTATAGGGAAAAAAACCATTTCTTTATCTTTCATCAATATAGATTCAAAATTCCTAAACATAGTATCATTAGTGTCATGCAAGAAACCTCCCATTGAGTTGTGGGTCAAGGGTGTCCAAAAGACTGTAAAACAACATAAGCTATTGCGTTGCCCTTGGTTCCCTTCCAGAATTTGAAAGGAGGACCCTACTACTGAAGACATCACACCTTTTTACACAGGAATTGGAGAAATCAGGTTCAAACTAGTAAGGATGCCTCTTCCCTGGAGACTAGCTTTCACAGTATCTGAAGGTACTGTGTAAGCTCCCAAAGGAGAAAAGCAAACAATGGCCCTATCTAGTTGTAAAGTCTATGGCTCACAAAAATGGCAGGTCCTGAAAGTTATCCCCAATGGTGTAATAGTGAGAGTTTTCAGTCAGGGATAAGCAAAAGATCTCTAGTTGGACTTAAGGCCTACTCAATAGGAGGGAATTCATACCTGGTACTGTAGACCTAGTCAAGTATCCATGGCTGGAGAGGTAATAGACCCTGACAGAGAACCTAGTATTTCCATCTTCCTAAACAAATACAATTCCTAACTGCATTTCAAAGACTCATCCTTATACTCACAGTTAAGTGAAGCTCTCATCCTTCATCCAACAAGCTTATCTCTGTCATGGATGGAGACTATTACAGAAACCTGTAAGTAGCTAACATGCAGAGAATAAGTGAATTAGGGTGTTCAACCTCAGTTTGTACATGTATGATGTAATTTCCTCAAGCTTTAAATTATGTATGAAAGGGTGTTGGGGGACACAAGAGACGTTGGAGGGGATGGAGAAGTGAAAATGATGGAAGTACACTGTTGTGTATGAAATTATCAGGACAGTAAAAAGTTTAAATAAAAATAGGAAAAAGGAATACAGCAATACAAAAGTAACAATACCTCTTGAGTATCATTTTTTTCAGAAATGCTTTGACAGCTTAATACTCAAAAAGTAAGTCATCATTATTTATTTCATAATAAAATGTACAGAAGACATATCATCACTTTCGTAGATATAAAAAGGCATTTCACAGAAGTCATGATTTTATAATACACATATGCATACACATGTGAGGGAATTAGGAATAGAAGACAGGTTTCATATTGTAATAGCATGTACAAAAGCCTAAATTTGACATATTCTTAAGAGTGTACTATTAAACTCTTTACCTTAAATATGGGAGCATAAATGTTCACTATTAGTGTTTCTATTCAACATAGTTTCAAAGATTCCACTCAGCAGAAGAAAAAAAGTATGAAAATGAACAAGACATCAAAGAATGAAGGAAACAAAGCTGATTTTATTTAAAAATGATGTGATTCTGTACATAAGAACTCTAAAAACATTAGAAACTATTATAATTAATAAATCAACAAATTTTATGGATTAATATCAGCCCAGAAAAGTACTTTATTTATATGTGTCAACCAAAATAAAAAAGAAATACAGTAAAAAAATTTAAAATAAAACATTACCTACACTGAAATCCATGTTCTTGTACACTAAACTTGATAAAAGCTGTTTAAGATGTCTGCAATAAAAGTTACAAGATGTTTCGGGAAGAAGTTAAAATACAAGTAAAGAGGTAGACAGTGGTGCTATAACTTTGATTTGTAAGATACAGTTGATTTGATGCTGTGTCTCCTTTTTGCAGCCCAATAGGGCCTTATGATCTTCCTTCCTCAATCTCTTGAACACTGAGATTACAGGAATGAGTCACCATGCCTGGACTTGAGGCTTTTGTAAGACATCATTTTACCCAAAATGTGCAATAAACTTAATAAACCTCAATCACACTTCTAGCTAGAATTGTTGTTAAAATCTATGGAAATGAAAAAAATCTAAAATAGATTATACATTTTGAGGAATAAAGGTATAAGCTCATACTACCAAATGTCAAATTAAGCCCTAGTAATTAAGACAACATGGTATTATGTGTGAAAAGACGATGGACCAATGGCATAGAATTAAGAGTTCAGGGGTAGACTCATTATATATGTGTGTATATATGTGTATGTATGTATGTATGTATGTATGTATGTATGTATGTATGTATCTATCTATCTATCTATCTATCTATCTATCTATCTATCTATCTATCTAT
>CABHPR010153380.1:46921-67986 GCA_902168415.1 Peromyscus melanophrys
TATCTATCTATCTATCTATCTATCTATCTATCTATCTATCTATCTATGAGTGTGTGTCTGTGAGTAGACACACACACAGGATGTTACTGCAGATAAGGGATGAATAGGCAAAGCTGTTCTTAAATTGTCATTCAGCACTATATGTTTACATTGAAGAAATTATCTCTGTCTTATAGAATACATTCATTTGAGATCAACAGGTGGAATACAGTTTTACTGAGACAAGAGAAAGATATCATCTCAGGGAAGAATCAGAAGTATATCTTATGATCTTAGGGAACAGGGTGTAAATACTGGCATGAAAAACGAAGTCCAGATAAACTAGATAGTGAAATAAGTACTTTTGAGTCACAACAACAACAACAACATCAGCCAGTCATTAGGAGAACAAAGTGGCATGCATACACCGGAAGGAGATATTTGTCATTTACATGTGGTAAAAGACTGGGGACTCCAATATGTAAGAGCACACATGACATAATAACAATTCATGAAAAGAGAGGACACGAATTTGAAAGAGAGAAAGGAGGGGTAGATGCAAGGGTTTGCAGGGAGTAATGGGAAAAAGGAAGTAATATATCTATTATAATTTCAAAAATAAAAGAAATAATTTTAATGCTGAATAACAAAGGACAACGTTGTGTGGGTAGGGAAGACAGCAGAGCAGGTCTTGGAGGAGCTGAGTAGGGATGACTGATCAAAAGACAGGGTACAAAATTCTCAAAGAAGAAATAAAAAAGGAAGAAAGAAAAAATTAATATGACCGAAATAAGCCACATCAATTAAACATTTAGATGTTTCATAAATACACCCGAATAACCAATAAGCAAATAAAAAGATAATATTATCAGCCATCAAGAAAATATAAATTAGCACCACAATAAGATAATACACCAACTAACTTGGCAACAAATGAAAGGATTTACTGCATCAAAGCTTATTTTGATACACCGTTGGTGGGAGTGTAAGCTGTTACAAGCACTTTAGAAAATCCAAAGTATCTGAAAAACTTACATCCCCTGTCATTCAGAACTTTTATTCATGGACAAGAAGAGTACAATAGAAATGTGCAAAGACACATGTCATGTATTCTGTGCCCTAAATCAGATGGTGTCTGCAAAGGAATATACATTTCTAAAACACACCAGCTGCACAGCGAAGACTCGGGCATTCTGTGCAGCTTAGAGGGTGTGCATTTCACTTCAGCTAAGGCAGTAAGCCCAATTAGCTTTTAAAATGATTGTTTTGCTAATTACTTGTGTTACATGCATGTGCAGGCGCCCACAGAGTCCAGAAGAGTCGGGACTACTGGTTCTGGAGTTTCAGGCCACTGTGAGTCATTCAGTGTGGGGGATGGGAACTAAACTTGGATCCTCTGGATGAACAGCAAGTGCTCATGACTGCTGAGCCATCTTTCTCCTTCATTTTGTGAGCAAGCAAAAAAAAAAAAAAAAAAAAAGAAAGAAAGAAAATGTGTGTGTGTGTGTGTGTGTGTGTGTGTGTGTGTGTGTGTGTGTGTGTGTATTTTTCAATGAAAGCAAATAGTATCAGTTAATAAAATTCCATAATCAGTCAGGAAGAAAGATGATAATGAAGGGATGCAGATTCTCAGTTTTCACACCCCGTGCAGTACCCGGGTTGCGGAGGTGTGCAGACATGACAGGCTATGTGAACATAATGGTACATGCAGGATTTAGGTTCAGCTAAACAGCCTGAGCAGCTGGCGCTAGAAGCAATAGCCCTTCAGCTCCCACAGAAGGCTCAGCCAATACCAAAGGGGCATTAATACTTCAAAGGCTAGAGGGGAGAGCAGCCCTGGGCAGTCCATCTGAACTCTGAAGTCCAGTAGCCTCCAGCAAACAGAAACCAGTTCTTGGCACTCAGCTTTCCTTTTGCTCTGCCAGCAGACGTCTGGAGGATGATGCCCTTGGCATGGACTGGCACAGGAGGCTGGCATTTTGTCTGTTGTTCACAGAGAAGCATTTCCAGTCAGTGTAGGCCTTCTCTCTGTTGAGAGGTTTTCAAGGCATGGCCCACAAACTAACGCTAGGTAAAATTCTGTTAAGGACATTAGAAAACTACTTGAAATCTCTTCTGCAGGAAAATCACATCCTCAATCAATGCTATCTAAAATAGATGAAATTAACAATTAATAAGCCCGGCTCAACTAATTGTTGCTGTTGGTCCTAAGCTGGCTCAGTGCGCGTGCGCGTCCAGAAGTTGAGCTGAATCAAGAACATCATGATAAACATCTAGTCCTTGGTGTTGTAAATATGGAGGAAGCTCTAGGATGTTGTTATAGAAGGAGGGGCGTTACTGTTTGTGGTCACACATAGACTTGTTAAAATCTCACAGACGGCTTTCAATAGCAAGGCAGAAAGTGATGTTTAGAGTTGACACACTGCAAAAAGCAAAGCGGCAGGAAGCTCTAACTGCACATTCTTTTCCCGGCACACTTGCATCCTTCGGTGGCAGCATGCTTCTGATGATTTGGTCTCATTTGATATTCAGAAATTTCCAGATAGTGGGTAACATACGTGGTTGAAATCCATTCGACGTCATCCAGTGAATGAAGGAGTGGGGACTAACATTCGGATGTTTTGGTTAGTACACTTTGGTTGTTGCTCTGGCTATTGGGGCTGGGATTACCCAAGAAAAATCTGCTACTGTTGAGTTTGCAAATCTGGGACACTGGAACAAGCAAGTGTCCTTTTCCTCTTCTGTCTCATCATGGTTGGGACTCCCTGCATTTTACAAGAGTGTTCACATATGGATCCATGAGGCATGCCGTTCAAGGACTGTGGATCTCTTGGAGCTCTTGCTGTATGGTGATCAAAATCAGGAGCCCGAAGAAAGCAAGGCAAGATGGTTCACATTTTGCTTGAGGCTGAGGAAGTGCCAGGAAACCTCATTAAATCATAACGACCATCTCAAATGCCCAAGAAGTGATGGTAATTTTCTATATATAAATATAAAACACAAGAGCTAATTTTGAGAAAGAAATGAATTGAAACAAATCTTTCTTAAACTATTCAGCATCTGAAATGATTCACAATAGATACAATTAATAAACTTTACTGTTTTCTGTACTCATTATTTTTCTCCACTGCCCTATGAAGACACTATTTACATTCAGGGATGGTCCTCTTTCTTTCGGTTCAGTTATGCACATTTTAGACAATACGAACAGTTAAATAACTACCAAAAATAATCAAGAAGCAGAATAGTCTTGTCACTGCCCCTATTCTATATGATGTTCATGTCTTTACTCTTTACAAATACATAGTATGTTTACAAATTGCAGCAGCCTCAAATACAAGAGACCAGTAATATATATTAACTGTGTGTATTTGTGCATTATTTGCCCTAAAATATCAATTGGAAATTACAGACAGAGAGGGGTTGGTATATTCTGAATGCTGGTGTTCTCTCCAAGCTCAAATCTCTAATTCTATGTCATTTGGAAATGGGACTTTGTGGAATTAAGACACAAGAACAGAGTCCTTATGAATGGGATTAGTGCCCATTAAAAGAGGCTTCCAAGAGTTCCTCCTTTCCTTTTATCTTATAAGGAAACACTATCATCCTGAGTGAGGTAGCCCAGACTCAGAAAGACAAACACTGTAGGTGCCTGCTCATAAGTGGATATTAGATGCAAAGCAAAGGATAATCAGGCTACAATCCACAACGTCAGAAAAGCTAGGTTAAAAAAGAAGACCCTAAGAGGGACACACATGGAGGGCCCCAGGAAGGGGAAATAGTTAAGATCTCCTGGGTAAACTGGGAGAGAGGGTAGAAGGGAGGGGATGGGGGATGGGAATATGAGGGATCAAGATGGTCAAGTTGGGGGAGGGACGGAGAGAGAGAGCAATGAAAGAGATATCTTGATAGAGGGAGCCATTATGGGGTTAGAGAGAAACTTGGTGCTAAGAAAATTCCTAGGAACCTACAAGGATGACCTCAGCTAAGACTCCTAGCAGTATTAGAAAGGATGCCTGAACTGGCATTTCCCTGTAATCAGATTAGTGACTACCCTAATTGTCATCATAGAACCTACATACAGTAACTGATGGCAGCAGATGCAGTGATCCACAGACAAGCACTGATCTGAGCTCCTGGAGTTCAGCTGAAGAGAGGGAGGAGGGCTCATATGAACAAGGGAGGTCAAGGTCATGATGGAGAAAACCACAGAGACAGGTGACTCAAGCTAGTGGGAGCTCAAGGACTCTGGTCTGACAGCTGGGGAATCTGTATGGGGCCAAACTAGGCACTCTGAATGTGGCTGACAGTTGTGTGGTTTGATCTGTTTGTCCAGTCCCTGGCAGTGGGACCAGAACTTATTCTGTGGGCATGAACTAGCTTTCTGGAGCCCATTCTCTATAGTGGGATACCTAACTCAGCCTTGATGCAGGGGGAGGGACTTGGTCCTGCCTCAACTTGGTATGCCAGACTTTGTTGAATGTCTGTAAGACTCCCCAGATTTTACCATTGCTTTTTTTAAATCTAGGACACACAATGATGAGATCTGCATATGTACATGATGCCCTCACATATGTACATGGAACCAAGGAAGTCTTGCCACTCAGGGAAAGATCTTCCTGAAAATGGGCGCTGACTTTTTTTTAATATTCAATGAAAGCATTACTCCCCCTTTCCTTTAGCAACAAAGCTCTTCATTATCAATCACTTAGCTCAGTGAGAAGCTTTTCTCTCCTATATTAATGCTCCTACTTTACAGCAGAAATTTGTTAAAGAACAAATTTGCAGAACTGAACTGTGCCATACTTGTTGAAATGATTAATTCTACTATTATATGATTCAAGACCCAATTTGGTCATAAAGCAAAGGATGCTTAGTTTTATCAATGGGCAAGTGATACTGAATTGAAACACCGCAGAGGAAGACAGGATGTTTAATCAGATGAGGGAAAATTCACTTCTTATAGCATCATCCAGCTGTGTATACAGCAAGCGTTATTATATTTTAGCATGCTGGGAAGAGTTATCTTGATTGAATGATAGTCAATAAAAATTTTCTTTTAAAGGATTGCTACTGTGGGGTCTGGTCTGATTTCCAGAAACTGAGGAGACATGCCAAGAAGTCAGAAAAATAGATTGCACAATAAAGTGCTACAAAGTATCAAAAGGTAAACCCTTCTCCATTAAAAATGCAGAATTCTTTGAAAATTACATTCAATATCATGTGTTTTTCCCTACTTGATGTCATACATTATTTAATGCTTTTCATCAAGTCTGCAGTAGATTGGCATAATAAACATAATTAAGTGAAAAAATATAGTTATACACTCAATATCAAGAGGAAGAAGAGATAGAGAGATTCATAATAAAAATATAACTCTTAGGAATTAAAACTCATCCCATCAGCAATTAAAGTGAATATTTAAGTTACAAGGTTACTCAGCCAGGGAAGACCAGCTGAGTTAATTTATAGTTATTTAATTAACTCCATAGGGTAAGATCCACTGTTGATACTCTGTGAATATAATATTTATATTACTAATTATAAAACTGATTTAAAATATTAAATGCAATATAAGTGAATGTTGTGAAGCCCACTCTTTCTTAGATCCCAAACAGCCCTATCAGGTTGCAAAATGGACACAACATCCAGAAGTAGCTTTACTCAAGAGTTTCATTGGTGGGGGCCATGGGTGCAGAAGAGGGAGATGAAGCATCTCTCTGGTTTCATTTTTTTGTGGTGGTGCTGGTGCTGGTGAACAGTGGACTGTAATCTAAAGAGTATACCATACCGTGCTCAGTTTTCAGTTTTGGCTGAAAGCACCATAGACCTCACAACAGGAAATTGCATTAAGTGTATGAGTGTGTGTGTGGGGGGATGTGTGAGTATTCATGTGTATGTTTGTGAACATACAAGTGTCATAACACTGATGTGGTAGTCAGAGGAAAGCTTGCTGGAGTCCATGTTCCTCTTCCACTATGTGTATCATTGGAATCGAGCTCTGGCCATTAGGCTTTGTGGGAAGTATCTTTACTCACTAAACCATCTCAGCCCTCCAGTTACTGTTTTTATTGTTTCTTTTAAAATTTAAAAGCCGTTTCAGTTCTTTATCTATACTTACATATAAGAACTCACTCCACTCATAGGTTCACCCAAAAGTCAGCCTATGTTCACCATATAATTAGGGTTATTATTGGAATGCCTATGCAATCTTAACAGAAAAAAAAGTTGACTTTAAAGGGCAAAATACTCTTCATAGAGAATCTAACACAATTGTTACCAAATGATGAATGGCTAAGAAAATTTGGTACACACACAAAATAGAACACAACTCAGCCACACAAAAGGATGAAGTTCTGTCATTTGTAACAACATGAATGGAACAGTTGACTAAAACTTAGGAAATAACCAGGTAAAGAAGGATAATTAGGTTTCACTAACATATGGAATCTAAAAATATTTACCTCATAGAAGCAGAGAGTAAACTGAAGGATATTAGAGGTCAAGATATGGAAAGAGGGAAAGAGTGATCAATGAGTTCAAAGATGCCAAGCAGAGGCAGGAGGTTGTGGTGTGCTGTTGTTTAGCAGGATGACTACAGATAACAGCAACATGAAGCCCGTTTTAAAAAGCTATAACAAGTGATTCTGAATGTTTTCTCCATAAATGTTAAAAATCTGATAAAGTAGGTATGTTTAACGTGATTTAAGCATTATACAATGTGTATGGGAGAGCAAAACATCACATCCCCATTAATACATACAATTTTTCTTTGTGTATATATCACTTAAACATGTTTTTTAAAACAGTACTACCTTCTTCTCGGGATGGAGAAGGAAGTGCTTCCTAGTTGCTGATATTTATTGAGTACTTAATGACCAGAGCACAGTGTCTGTACAATTTGCTCTGCTCTTCATTCTTACCTGTCTTTGAAGAACAAAGTGAAAGTGTTCATCTTGGAAATTGTCTTGCATTAAGGCTGTGATGGATAACACAGGCATTAGAGAAATTGTCAGTAGAGTATACATGCCTGTAAGAGAATAAAACATTACTACTCAGAAGTGTATACTGAACGTCTAGCACTATTGCTACCTAGTATTACACTTAATTCTTTGGATAATGTGTAAGGACACTCTTCTGGCAATTTAAAACTAGTTCTTTAACCAAAAGGAAATTTCCTAGCCTAGGATTTAAGAAAATCTCAGTGAACTTTCTCAACACCATGATTTTTTTTTCTGTAAAAATAGAATAATAAAATCCTGTTCCTTGAGAAAGAAATTATGAAAACTGAAAGTATGGGATCCCACTGAAGAAGAGACTCAATTATAGTTAATGAAGAATTCTGAAACAATCACTTCAAGTTTTGATTATCGAGGTGCAGAAAAGTGAGTTCCAAAGTAGTTATAATCAGCAATGGAGGTTGAGCTTGGCAGCTAGATTAATAGGCCAATGTCTGTTGTCCTGAAGTGGATCACATTTTCCTATGTTTTTTTTCATAACATGTTATTTCATTGTCACTGTTTTGCGATATTGGAAGTCCAAGGGTAAGCTGCTATAAATAGAGCTTATATGACAAGCTTCTTTAGAATGCTAGGGGCCCAATGAATTGTCTCATTATACTAATTACTTGGAATAAGTAGTAAGTCTAGGCTATAATATCAAACTAAATGCAAATTGTTTTCTATCCTAAATTTGATGTAAGCTTGTCCCTTCACAACTAGAAGTTTGTGGTTAATAAAGAATCAAAAAATCAAATGATCCATTTAAAAAATTAGCCTAGGACCTGAACAGAGAGTCCACCTCCCCTCCCCCAAAACCAGCATGACTAAGAAATATCTTCAAAGACATTTATTGTCCCTAGAAATGCAAATGGAAACAGCTTTGAGATTTCATCTTACCCCAGTCAGAACGGCAAAGATCAACAATACAGCCAACAGCAAATGCTGGAGAGGGTGTGGGAGAAAAGGAGTGTTTATTCACTGTTTGTGGGGTATCAAACTCGTGCAGCTACTACAGAAATCAGTGTGGACAATTCTCAAAATGCTAAAAGTAAATCTACCGTATGACGCAGCTATACTACTCCTTCACATATGCCCAAAGAACTGCATCCTACTCCACATGCCTGGCTAAACATAAGCTGGAAAATGATGGTATCAACAGACATACTAAAGTGGATGGGGAAAAGCTCACAAGGCCTCAGCCCTACACAGGAAAAAAAAAAAAAACTGCAGGCAACTAAGGAATGCTGGGATCAGGAGAAATAGGGAGGTACATTGGAGGGTTGCAGGGAAGAAAAGGAAGGGTGGAAATGATATAATTATAACCTAGTGCATTTTATTTTCTAAGACTTTGGGGCTATGATTAGTTATTCAACTTCCCCAATATGTGTACACAAAATTAAAGAGGCAGTAGCTTCAGAAGAGATGGTTGTGAATAGGTTGAAAGAAAAGAAATTATCTCAAACTTGATTGGTAATGATTCTTCTTCAGGAGCCACCATGAGCATTAGATCTAGTATTAGTTGCCAACTTGACAGGACTTAGAATCACAAGTCAGCCTCCAGATATACCTGTTAGAGTCTGGAAATGGCTGAGAGGAATTGTCTTGATTAGGCTGAGATGGTAATACCCACACTAAAATTGGGTGATACCACTACCAAGATTAGGGTCCTGGAGTGAATAAAAAGAAGAAATCTTACTGAGTAGAAGCATTCATTGCTCTCTGCTTCCTGGCTGTGGATGCAACGTGACAGGATGCTTCAAACTTTTGCTGCCCTTAGTTCTCTGCCATGGCAGGCTGTACCCTTGAACTGTGAGCGGCAATGAGCCCTTCTTTCCTGTGAGCAAATTTTGTCAGGGTACTTTATCACAGCAACAGGAGAAGAAATTAAAATGATGGAACAAAAAGAGACCTATTTTCCCAACCAAACTATTTGAAAATATTATGCAGTCACTTTTTCCCAGTATAGAGCATTCAAAACTGAAAATCACTCATATTAGTTTTGCTACTCTTTTGAAACAGAAAAAAACCATTTAAAGAAATTACTACATTGATTTTAGAAAATCCAGATCACCTAAAATCTATACTGAAAACTGATTTTGACTGGCCAAATTTAATGTTTGTGCTCTTTTAAATATTACTAGCCCATCTCAATGCAGAGCTTGCTAAAATTTCATGCATGGTTTTTACATGGAAAGAGAAGGAATGTATAAAAAATATTTATTAATTATATAGTTTTGCTGTCAAGTCTTTCTTTAAATTTAGTGTCAAAAAACCCTATCCATTTGAATATCCTAGATGTTTGCTACTGCTTTGTTTTGATACTTCTTGCTGAAGACCAACGCACTTGACATAAAACAATCATGATTCAAGCATGGAAGTATAAAGTTAATTATAATTAGTTCTGCTTTTTATACTTTTGCATTTTTTTTGGAGGCCAGAGTCTGTGCAGAGGTATTCATCAGGCAGAAATGATGCTTCTCTAGAGTTACTCTCCTTCTATTGACAGACTTAACAATATTATTTTAAAGTTGATTTTCACCCTTTACTCTCTCCTGATCCGTAAAACTTCAATGCTAACTAGAGTTCCTTAAGGTCATTCAATTCTGGAAATGAAGGGATGATGCTTTAAAAACATGATACCTCAAAGGTAGGGTGAGAAGTGATTAAAAGTTGTGTGAGAGGTGAGGGCATAGACATACTGAATTTTACCATGGGTCTAAAGATGAGGAAATGAAAAGTGGCCATGTAAAGGGAAATACACTCCTCAATAGGAAAAAGAGAAATGTTGAACTACTTTTTTTGTACATGCACATATGAGCGCTTGTATAAAAGGTCATGGATAGTATTACCATGTTTCAATCTTAAGTTACTGTAGTGATACAGAACTCAAAATGACGTAAGTTCAGGTATGTTGAAAGAACTGGAATGCAACCACACCTTTTCCTACTTGTTGCTTCTCTGTGCCCTGCCCTGCCCATCTGCTTTATCTCTCTCAACGAGCAAAGACCCAGACTTTTCATGGAGCTTTCTATACCATGCGGGAGGCTTCTTTACAGAGAATGTGATGGGGCTTATGATGAAGTTAATTACGTTTTTTGTTTAATATGTTAACCCACCACAGAAATGGCCTTAACAATCTTCATTTACATAATTCAAGAGATTCACAATGCTTGGCAGTTAGAAAAGAAACCGCAGGTTCTGGGGAAAAACAAGGCTTCTTTGAAAATATAAAGATGAAGTTTATATACTCAGGCTGTATGCTGGGAATTTAATTACTATAGAAAAATTATTATCTGAAAAAATTGAAATGAAGAATCGGATTTAATGAAGAGCACATCTTACTATAAGTTAATTTCAATTTTTTTCATTATTGGGGATTGAACCTAGGGTACCCTGCAATAAACCATGCATTAAAACTCTGGGCAAATGTCTAACTGGCAGCTTGATGTTATTTCCAGACTCCTACATATCCCTTCTCCTGACATCAAGAGTAGAGATCACAACAAAAGTGAAATTATTAGAAAACCATGTATTAGAGGCTACTAACAGGATCTAATTGCATAAGGAAGGGATGGGGAGATTTAGTACAACAGAAGAAATACTTAGAATACAGCTACAGTCAAACAAATGGTAAGTGAACTTGTGTGGGTCTGTATTTAATAACTGACCTTTGTATTGCTCTCTAAATTCAACTATATGTTTAAGCTCAGCACAGGCTTACCCCTTAATTGGTTAGTATATCTCAATTCCCACGTGAAACTATAAAATAATCAATTACACAATATGTTGCATATGTTAGCGCCTGTAGTATATATTATGGACCCAGTAACTGTTACACAATGATATTTGTGGGCCAGCAGTCTATGCCTCTGAGTGAAATGTGGTTGATAATCTCTATTTTAATTATTATGTCAGTGAAGGTGAATTTTCTTAAAATATTTTTTCAAGTATTTAATTTTCTCAAGAAGAGAAATAATTCCACAGTCATTATTTTCTCCATATGCCACTATTACACAGAATGATATTAGACACAGACAAATGGGGAGGATAAAGAAATAAAATGAATGTATAAAAAAAGAAATGATTGCAAAGAACTTTATAAATTTAAAGTCACAAGACTGTAATTTTAAACCTACATATCTCTAAGAAAACTTAATTTGTTCAATTATTTCTAACACAAAGATATTAAGACTAGTCCTTTGAGTTTTGAGGAAGAGGTATTTAAAAACTATTTCAGTTGTAGTCATGGACCTGTGTTCTGGTTTAGATCACTCTATCACCAAGCTTGGATCATATATATTCCTAGCGCTTTTTTGGAAATAATTTTTTTGCTGAAAACATGAGTTGTTTGTGTGTTCTTTACTTTGTAAACTCTGGTATACATAGAATTGTAAAGATTTGTAAGGAGAAAAAGATTAATATCATGAGGTGTATGTATGATGCTAATAACTTACTGTTTCTTTGTTAATTTTCCCAGGCAAATCCCTTAGGTCAAATCTTTAGGAAAACGATCCTTAAATGTACTTTCTAAGCAGAATGCGAGCATTAGCTCACACAAGCTTTAGATTTCACTGTTCTGAATTTCATTACAAAACCCAAAGTGCTTTCAAACCACAAGTGCCATCACCACTTTCTAATGCACAATGGTGTGCCATTTGGAAAGCAGTAGTGCTCCATAGGGCTCTGTTCACCCAGAGCTTACAGGAAGCAGGGTTGGGTCTCATTACTGAAGACTACTCGAGCATAATTTGTCAGTGTGTAGGTTCAATCCAAGCTCTGACAGTGAAATATGTGGGTATATGCCTACATAGCTCATCTTTTTAAATTTTTTTTGTTCATTTGTTTGTGTTGAGACAAGGTCTTTCTATGTAGTCCAGTCTGGCTTCTAACTTGAGTCCCTCTATCTCAGCTACTTGCGCGCTGAGGTTACAGGCTTGTGCATTCACACCTGACTCTTTGTATCTCATTTCCATCTTCAAAGGTCACTGTTGCTAAACGGAAGTCTTAACAACTTTTTAGCCAGATCCATGTCACCAGTGATTTCAAGTGGCTTTGAACGTTGCCTGATAGAGGATTCATTTTCCCAGCCACTGCAGACAGTCTGTACAGGCTAGCCGTCATGATTGCTCTGTCATGCTTTTTATCTGAACTAGGAAGCTTCGAGACCTCCCGTTTCCCATCTAGGTGGCTTCTTTTCCCTCAGGGTCATCTGTCACCTTGAAGGAAAAAATATCCCAGATTTTCTTCACAAACTGTTCCTCTCATTCTTGAAGGGGTCACCTGCAGACCTGATTGGAGGAGCCTCGCCTCCTTTGGGAACATTCTAAAACGGCAGACATTTTCAGGGGAACTCATTCATCTGGCATTACAAGCACAGCTGCTGAGAGGCCCAAGAGATGCTGGAAGGTTTGCATCTGAAACCTGCCTCCTTCTGACTTCCCCTCCTAGCTTCTAGCCAAACATTATTTTTAAAGCATTACGCTCCACCCTTTTGTAGCCTGCCATATGGCCCAGGTGACACAAAAATTTACAACTTGGATTTGATTTGAAATGTTACATATGCTCAAAATATCTGAATGGAAGAAGAAAGACCCGGGCCTTACTAATGTGGGCAGAAACATCTGTACAACTGAATGAATCAGGCTGTTGAACTTGAGTGTTTTGTCAGTGAGTAGCTTTGAATAGTTTCCAAACGACAGAACATGAAGAGGAACAGGCTACTCAGTTGCACCAATAAAAGTGTGGACGTGCTAAATTTATCACCCCAAATTAATCAAATTTAAATAATGTTGAGTTAACTGAATAATCTCCAAATTTCTATTTTTTGTTGTTATATTGATGGGTCAAAAAGAAATTCATAATTTATTTCATAGTAATCTTTGTCATATTTCTTTCTTTTTTATTTTTAAAAATGATGTAATTATACTATAATCTTAAAAAATAAAAATTGCTGGGTGTTGGTAGCGCACGCCTTTAATCCCAGCACTCGGGAGGCAGAGCCAGGCAGATCTCTGTGAGTTCGAGGCCATCCTGGGCTACCAAGTGAGCTCCAGGAAAGGCGCAAAGCTACACAGAGAAACCCTGTCTCGAAAAACCAAACCAATAAATAAATAAATAAATAAATAAATAAATAAATAAATAAATAAATAAATAAATAAATAAATAAATAAATAAAAATAAAATAAAAATTAAAGTTAAAAATTTGAGAATCTCATATAATTTATTTTGATAAAATCGGTCCCCTTTTCCCTCTGCTCCACTTTCTCCCCTGTGCACCCCCCTACTTCCATCTCCCAACTTCTTGTACTCTCTCTCTCTCCTGTTTTTAAACCCACTGAGTTCACATAGTGCTGCTTGTGTTTGCATGGATGGAGAACCATCTACAAGAGCATGGGTAGCCTCTCAGGGGCTGCAATCCATCAACAGTCATCGATATATAATAGAGTGGGATCTCATGAGATTCTCCCCCATCCAGGCTGGTATTTTGACTGGCTTGGTTTTGTGCAGGTCTTGTGCATTCATTCAGTCACAGCCGCTGTGAATGAGCTGTGCAATGGTCTTGATGTGTCTGATAAATACAGTTTTATTGTAGATGTCTACTACTTCTAACTCTTCTACAATGATGCCTGAACCCTGGGCAGAAGGAGAGTGATACAGATATTCCGGTTAGAGCTGAACACTCTGCCATCTCTTATTTTATGCATGCTGCCAAGTTTTGTATTAATCACCATCTATATTACATATATAGTCCTTTGGTAATATGGTAGGGTGTGGTATAGGTAGATAATATGTTAGTTGTATTTCTAGCTTTTTAAATAACTTCCACACTGATTTTCATAATGGTTGTACCAGTTTTTACTCTTACCAGCAATGAAAAAGTTCCCATTTCCCCACATCCATGCCAACATTTTTGACATAATTTTTATATTAGCTATTCTGATTGGAATATGATGAACTCTCAAAAATGTTTTCATTGGATTTTCCTGATATCTAAGGGTGTTGAACATTCAAAAAATTCTTAGGCATTTATTTGTATTTCTTCTTTTCAGAACTATTTAATTTCATGCCCCCAATTATAACTGGGTTGCTTTCTTGGTATTTAGTTTTTCTGTTTGTTTATTTTTGTTTTGTTTGGTTTGGTTATCATTTTATTGTTTGATTATTCTAGAAACTAACCCTCTGTCTGATGTATAGCTGGTATCTTAGTTACTTTCCCATTGCTGTGATGTTACACCATGGTCAGGGCAACTCATAGAAGAGTTTATTTGGATCTTATAGTTTCTGATGACTAGAGTCTATGACCATCATGGAGGGGACCATGGCAGCAGGCAGGCAGGCATAGCTCTGGAGCAGTAGCTAAGAGCTTAATCTTGATCTACAAACATAAGGCAGAGAGAGGCATATACAGAGAGAGATAAATGGAAATGAGTAATGTAGTAGTACTTTCTTATTGGGTTCACCAGCCCACAAATAATGACACAGAGACTTACTATTAATTATGAAAGCTTGGCCTTAGCTTAGGCTTTTTCCTACCTAGCTCCTATAACTTAAATTAACCTGTCTCTGTTAATTTATATTCTGTCGTGGGGCTCAATTATCTCTGCTCCCTAAACGTATGTCCAACTTCTTCAGAGTTCCCTGGAATCCCTGCCTCTCTTCTTCCCAGAGTTCTCTCTCTCTCTCTCTCTCTCTCTCTCTCTCTCTCTCTCTCTCCCTCTCTCTCTCTTCCAGGAAGTCCCACCTATATCTCCTACCTAGCTATTGGCTGTTCAGCTTTTTATAACACCAATCACAGCAATACATCTTCACACACTGTACAAATATTCTACAACAGAATGGCATGCCTCCTCAATCACAGCTATATCTTCATCCTTCCCAAACAGTTCTACCAGCTAAGGACCAAGTATTTATATGTATGAGCCTGTGGGGTCTGTTCTCACTCAATTCATTATAAGTAGTATTTTTTTTTGCCATTCTGTATATTGCTTCTTCAATCAAATGATGGTGTCCTGTGCTATAAAGAAGATTTTTAGTTTTGTAAGTTCCCGTTGTCCATTGTTGATCTTAATGCCTTTGTTCTGGGGGTCCCATTTAGAAAGTCTTTTACTGTGCCTATTATGTGACCATATTCATTATTCTCTCAACTGTCAAATTCAGACAATCAGATCTTTTGTTAAGGTCCTCAATCCATTTGGAGTTGAGTTTTATTTAGGGTGAGAAACAAGGATCTGGCTTTACTTCTTTTACAAGTAGCTATCCAGCTGGACTAGCACCATTTGTGGAAGATGCTGCCTGCCGGGGTCTGGCTCTGGATGAGGGCAGGGTCTGAAGATGGGTGGATGCAAGAGTGGTGACAGGAGGAATCAGACATGGGACACTTCTTAGTTTTGTTTTAGGAGAGATGGACAGAGAGGAAGAGCCTCTTGGTATGGCTTGTCCTACTCTGACAGGAGCTGTCCCTAGTGGGACAGGTCCCAGCAGAGGATATCAGCAGGGAGTCAGCAGGGGAAGGAAGTGAGCCAGGCCATAGTGGTCGGGAGAATCTTGCAGCCTGACTGACTAGCAGCCAAAGTGCTTCTTTATATTATACAGAATTAGTACTTGGGGATACATTCATGATATTCCAAAATATCGATCATATCATTTTTGTTTTGGGACATGTGTTTCAATTCTTTTTGCTCATCTTTTAGTCATCATTAATGAACTATGAAAGAACAGAGTTATCATTTCCAATATTTTTTCCTCAAGTTTTGACATCATTAATAAGCAGAGTTATCATTCTTACTCATTAACCCAAAGCCCAATTTTTAAGAATCTAGAGGCATATGACAGCCTGTTCTCATGCTGGTAACTTTGGTTGCTTCAAGGACACTAGACCAAAACAAAATCGTCAAGTCACCCTGGGCATTTTGCTGTGTCCCAAGCAGTGTATTATTAACTCTTAATGGTCAGAATGCCCAAGAAAGATCCTCAGGCCAAAGCTGCTGCAGTTTTTATTCAAATTCTGGCATAATACAATATTTGTATTTTATAGCTTTATAGAATTTGCCTATATGTCTAATCTTGGCATTCTGTTGTTCCTTGGTCAGATGTCAGCATAGTGGCTCTACATGAGCTAACCTTTCTAAGAAAGGGAGGTCCTGATGTCTCATATTTTTATCATGTTTCCACTCCATACTTTGCTCATCAATATGTCTCTATGTAGGACAGAGTTGTATGCCATGTAATTGTTTGAGTGTACAGTGGGAAGAGGCTTGTAATCTGAACTGTGGCCAACTCATCTAGCCCACCAAATCTTGTTGATCTTTTTGAGTTTACTTTGTTTCGAATATCTTGTTCCTGTGTAAGTGCAGGAACAGACGTTTCAAGAATGTCCCATAGCCTCATGAAGAGATCTCTGGCTTCTTTATGTGTCACAACCTCCAAGACGTAAGGAAAACCTCCAAGTAGATAAGAATATCTCCCTAAAAGTGGGGGAATATTATGTTCAGCACTGTCCTGAACAGCAATTGGGGAAGCTTAGAAGCAATAATCCTGGGAGAAGGCATAAATGACTCATATGAAATTTTCCATCAATCCAATATCCCCAAATGTACAAATATTAAAAGTCTCTCAAGTATGCAAAAGGTGGAGATGAAAACCAAAGGTGGCATGGCAGCCATCATGCAGCTCAGCTCTGCTGGATCTTTGTCAAGCAGCTATGCTGGCTTTGTGACTTCTGCCATTCCAATCAGATATGGCTTTGTTAGCTGCCTTTTCCCCAACATGTATTTTTGGCTTCTTTGTCAAAAAATCAGGAGGCTGCAGTGAGTTTACATGTGAACCCTCAACTATTCCATTGATCAATGGGTCTATTTTTATGCCAATATAATACTGTTTCTATTGTTGTATCTCTTTCCCTTTCTAGTTCTTGGTTTGTAGTACAGGTTTTAAGACATTGTTTATAAGCTAGTTAAAAGAGATTAACTATTGTTAGTGATAGATGCTTAAATTTATCCTTAGTCTCAAACCTAATATTACCTTAATGTTACCTTACAATGTTCATATAAAATCTGTATGTATAGGCCGGGCGGTGGTGGCGCACGCCTTTAATCCCAGCACTCGGGAGGCAGAGCCAGGTGGATCTCTGTGAGTTCAAGGCCAGCCTGGGCTACCAAGTGAGTTCCAGGAGAGGCGCAAAGCTACACAGAGAAACCCTGTCTCGAAAAACCAAAAAAAAAAAAAATCTGTATGTATAACTTTAAATTGGTCATTATGTATTTATTTCATTTTATAATCATTTTAATGTATCTACCCATCGAATAATCTCATTAAAAATGTTGTCTATGGAAATGTGCATCCTTAACATCTCATTGTTTATATTTCCAACAGTTATTTAATATGATTTAATTTTAAATAGTTTTTGCCTATGTGAAGGTCAGTCTATCTCCTTTATACCCATAATAATGAGCTTCAGTCAATTCAGACCCATTAACTTATTCTCTGAGAGGCAGCTTAGATTTTTTTCATGCTTGTGAATAACACAGAGAGCAGTATGAATGCACACAATAGCAGATGTATCTTTTTTCAGCTGCACTAATCAGTTACTAACCAGGTAACAACAATAATATCTCTTGGATAATGACAGCATCAGTGATAATGTTGGAAGAATTAAGTCTTGTAATTCTGCACAATTTATGACAATGGTGGGGTGTAAGTTTGGGATATAAAATTTTTATGCACATATGTATGTATTTCAGAGCTAAGGATCAAATCGAGGGCTTGGAGATTCCAGGAAAACACTATCTCATTGAACTATGTGTGCCATCATGCTTAGCTGCCATAAATTATTTAAAATTTCCTTCTTTGTTAGTTATATACTGACATATGCTGTCCCTTAACAGATGTCTACCTTACTTAACCATAAATTTAAGAGGTTCATGGTTAAATTTCTTACAAAATCATTAGTGTTGTCACTTCCATGTTTGCAAATCATCATTACTCACTTGGAGTAATGTTCCAGTCCCATATCCTTCACCATGTGTGTGTTTTCCTGACTAACTTGTTGTCTACATGCTTACTAATTTTGTATTTCAGGGAGGCAACTCCATAACTTCCTCATTTCATAAGAATATGCATGAGAGGAAACTTTTAGGTCCATTTTCTCATTTTCCTATGGTCTTCCACTGTGTTTGAATGATTCTAACATCCCAGCCAGGGAAATGAGGTACTGAGGCATTACAGTCTCCTTTTGGGCTTTCTGTCAGTGGCTCTGTGATTTATGATAGATTTTGACATTTATCTCCTTTAGAGCTACAATTGTCTTTGCTTCAGCCAGAAAATCAGCTCCTAAGTCACCTTATATCAATAATACTTTCTTCTTTGATATGGTATAAACTTTGTAATAACTTCTGCAGTGTGTCTAAAGGCACATTTCTACACAAACTCTTCTTTAGATGCTTTAAAAGACACTTCATTCACAAATACAGCCATTTAACACTCAGTAAAAATATTAAGATTATTATGCCAACACATACCTAATTCTTAGAAACATGCCATTTGTCTTTAGATATATTTATGAAGACATCTGCAAATGTACTCTTTATGTTTTATCAGATGTTGTTTTCTACCTGACTTCAATAATTAGATGAAATTATATTATTTCTTACATGGAATATAAAAAGAAATATTACATCATATAGATGTGCTATGTAATAAAATGATTTAACAGTCATATTTCTTTGGTGTGTTACATGAGGAATGAAGTTCATATCTTATCTTTGTTTATTAGAAACAGGGGGGTCAGTTGGGGGAGAAGGCTGGGTGGGAGCAGGAGAATGGATGAGAGGGGGATCTGTGGGTGGTATGTAAAATGAATAAACAAATTTCTTAATAAAGAAAGAAAATAAATACGTTTTTATATTTAAATAACACTAAATGTGATAAACATACAGATAATTCAATCATTTTAAAAGAAAATGGTTTTGATGATTCAGAATACATATGATTATTAGGATTCTTAGATGCACAGAAGAGAGTGTGAGTTTTAATAATTCACACTAAAGTGTAACTGAAGGGTGTCAATGTAGGGTGGTCTTTATTTGTGAGCTTTAATTAACTATTTATAATTTCCTTACAATATAATTGCATGCATTCAGTCTATGTTTAGCCTAAGTTAAGTAAAAATATTTGAAACTTCACACTGATTGTATTTGGGTAATTAATTTCCCATACTAGAAAAATTGGTCATAATTTAATAAATTATTGCTTTATTTATTTTGAAATTCTGAATTGGATTTATTATTAAATTAAATGATAATTAATACAAAAACTTTAAGCATTAATGCTATACCATATGGATTGTAAATAATCTAATTTGGAAGGTAAGTATGTGAAAATAAAAAACTTGCTCATGAGCTGCTATTTTTGAAACTGAGTGGTGAATTTGTAGTGGTATTTTAACTACTATTTCCACTTTGCTGTTTAAAATTTCTGTGATGAAAATATTTTAAAATAAAAATACTAAATGTCAACTATATTTTTATTAAGAAATTTTTTATTCATTTTATGTACCAACCACAGATTCTCCTCTCTTCCCTCCTCCTGTCCCCCACTATTCTCCCCGCTAAATCCACCCCCCCCCCCGCGTTCCCTCCTTTGAAAATGTAAGGTCTCTCATGGGGAGTCAGCAGAGCCTGGTATATTCAGTTGAGGCAGGTCCAAGTCCCTCCCACTGCATCAAAGCTGTGCGAGGTGTCCCATCATAGGTAGTGGGCTCTAAAAAGTAAGCTCATGCACCAGGGATGGATCCTGATCCTACTGCCAAGGGGCTCGTTAAGCAGATCAAGCTACACAACTGTCTTGCTTATGCAGAGGGCCTAGTCCAGTCCCATGGAGGCCCCATAGCTGTTGGTCTAAAGTTCATGAATTCCTACTAGCTTAGTTTGGTTGTCTCTGTAGGTTTCCCCATGATGATCTTGACGACTCTTGCTCATAGAATCCTTCTTTTCTCTCTTTGACTGGACTCCTGGAGCTCACCCTGGTGCTTGGCTGTGAATCTCTGCATCTGCTTCTATCAGCTACTGGATGAAGGCTCTATGATGACAGGTAGGGAATTCACTGATCTGATTACCAGGGTAAGCCAGTTCAGGCACCCTCTCGACTATTGCTAGTAGTCTAAGCTGGGGTCATCCTGTGGATTCCTGGGAATTTCCCTAGCACCAGGTTTCTCCCTATCCCCATGATGTCTCCCTCTATCAAGGTATCTCTTTCATTTTCTCCCACACTGCCCTGTTCCAGCTCGACATTTTACTCTATTTTATTCTCAATTTTTTGAAACTATAAATAATTTTATAAAATAGAATTAAGCATTTTTCTCTATTCTCATTCTTAAAACCTGTTTGTCAGGTATACTATAAGGTGCTATAAATAGCATGATATTGACTTTCTTAAAGAGCACATAGTAAGATTACTGTAAAGCATAGCTATATTTAGTATTTGAGCCCAAGTTTAAGAAGGAATATCTTTAATATTTATATTGTTGATTATATTATGAAAGCAACAGGTTCAAAATCATATTTGAGGAGTAAGGGCTATGATAGCAATCTTCATTGCCAACTTGACTGGGTTTAGAATGAGATATATGAGATACAACTCTGGGAATGTCTTTGAGTTCAATTCCCAAGAGACTAAATATTGAATAGGGACGATTTATCCTGAAAGTAGGTGGCGTCATCCATAATCTAGGCTCATGAATCAAATCAAAAAGAAACAATGAAGAAAGTGAACTCTATGTCAGCATATATGTCTATGCTTCATAACTACAGATGTGACATCACCATGCCCTTACACTTCTGTCAGCATGCCTCTCATGCCATGTTGGATTGTATTCTTAATTCATGAGCCAAAATAAATCCTCCCTCCCTTCAGTTCCTTCCTGTAGGGTGTCTGTTCACAGCAACAAGAAAAGCAATGAAGAGAAGCGCCACACAGAGTTTTAAAGAAAAGATTATGACCAAATCAAGATGAATATCCAATGTTTAAATAAATCTTTATTAGTCAGGGCTATGATCTTAGCCATATGGTGGATCATACCTATAGGATCAG
>CABHPR010153381.1:0-40592 GCA_902168415.1 Peromyscus melanophrys
TAAACAATCTAGACAGGAAGTCATTGAAGAAATTCTTAAAAATTGTGATAGGGGTCCTGTAGTTTAGCTCTTCAGAGTTGATGGCTTCTGGCAGGGGTGGGGGTGGGGAAGGACTCAGTTTTCTTTAAGGGGCTGGCCATGGGATGTTTGACCATGCTCCAGTGAGAATGA
This sequence comes from Peromyscus melanophrys, assembly GCA_902168415.1. Lineage (NCBI taxonomy): Eukaryota > Metazoa > Chordata > Mammalia > Rodentia > Cricetidae > Peromyscus > Peromyscus melanophrys. Next base: position 172 of record CABHPR010153381.1, read on the forward strand.
ATATATAGGTAACACATATGGGACTTGGTATTTTTTCTTTTCTTCTTTTTCTTGGGAGGGGTCACAAGGGGGATGGACCTGGGAGGACTTGGAAGTGAGTGTTATTGGGGCTTTTTATGTGAAACTCCCAAATAATAAATAAAAATTATGTTGTGAAAAAGCAAAAGAAAAGACACCATGAGCAAGGCAACTTATAAAATAAAGCATTTAATTTAGGGCTTGCTTATAGTTTCAGTGGGTGAGCCTATGACCGTCATGGCAAGGAGCAAGACAGCATGCAGGTATGGCATTGAAGCAGTTTCTGGAAGCTTCCATCCTGATCTGAAAGTTGGAGGCAGAGGCAGAGAAAGGAAGACTGGGCTTTTCTTTCTTTTTTTCAAATTTGTACACAGTACTTATTCAATGATATTCTGTACTTAGTCATCACATGGCTCTCTACCTGTATCACAGTTCTCCACTGTGGATTGTGAGGGTCATGGGAATGGCCAGCTAGCTGTGATTTACAACAAGGAACATAGGGTCACAATGAAAAAGCTTTGAGATATTTGTGAACAGAAAGAATGAGGATGACATTGTGTGTCCTGAGTAAGGGCCCAGACAGGCTGCCCAACCCACAGAACCCGAGGCCTGAGCAAGGCCTCAGAGGGTCCATCTAAGGGAAAATCTAACGCACTGTAGTGAGGGACATGATTGACCCACCAATTGTGGTCTCCTGGTCTCATGGCAGCCCATTGCCTGGAACAGGTGCAATAAGCATTCCATTTAGGTTTTACTGAAACTCTGCAAGCAGCATTCCCTAATGAAAATGAAGACAAGGCCATTCTTGGAAGAGTGTGCCCCAGAAGATACTCTCTGTCACAAGACCAACCAGGCCCCTTTCTAAGGTCCCTGAGAATAGCAGCCCGGGAGCAACTAAGACTTTCAAAGGCTGACAAAGCACAGGGTAGATGAATCAAAAGATAATAATACATGGAAAAAACTTTGGCTTATAAAACTGCAATCCAAGGCAGGGACAACAGTGTCAACCAACATGCAGAAGCAGATATGAGTACAGCAGAGATGATCTCAGAGGTTGTCAGCATCCCACACACTGCCCAAATCCCAAGTCCAGCTTTCCCTCCTCCCCTGGCACCCCAATAAAACACACACACACACACACACACACACACACACACACACACAATCTACAGACAGAGGTTGGCAATCAAGGCCTGACATCAGGAGAGAACTCTTGGCACTCTGTGCTATGCCACAATGAGTCCCGACCAGAACACTAGCCTAAGCTTGACTGAAGAGTCTCAGTTGAGAAGTTAGTTGGTGCTCAAGACAGCCAGGTCTGGAAAGTTTTTCACTTCTCCTACTTCGCTGAATGGCTGCCTACCCTGGTTGAAAGTCAGCTTCAGTGTGAATGAAGCTGCAGCTGGCATCCAGTTCCAAGCTCTCTGCATTCAGTCCTTTGATGTCTTCAGCAGTGATATCTCAGATGCTGCTGCTTGACAACCCACACAAAGAGACTGGGCTTTTGAAAGTTCAAAGCTGACCTCCAGTGACATGCCTCCTCCAACAAACCATACCTCCTAATACTTCATAATCAGTTCCAATATCTGGGTACCAAGTATTAAAATATATGAGCCTATGGGGGCCATTCTCATTCAAACCACCACAAGGGAACTACCTGAAGCACAAGAACATGTGTTCCATAGAGTATCTAGATGAAAATTGTCATGTGAAAACATCAAGAAAACAAGAGATGGTTCTCATAGACATGGTTTCACAGAAGGTGAAGGATGGAAAACAAAGTCAACTTATTTTCCAAGTTCCTTGTTAATGAAGAGGGAATGATTTCCTGGGATGTTCTCATAAACAGGTCATCTAATTGCCTTTTACTTCTCACAGATCTGTTCAGGTCAATGATTCATGCAGTCAAAATATATTCAGTCACTCTCCCTCAAACTTTAATTCCTTTGTTTCTAACACACACACACACATACACACACACACACACACACACACACACACACACACACACACACATCCCTATTCTGATCCAGATCTCTTACTCTGCCTCATATAACTCCATGGAGCTTCGGGGAGCTGTGGTTAATGCTTTCAAACAGGGCTATCTTCCCTGTTCTATAGTACAAACTTGCCAGACAGGAAGAGGTAGTGACTGTATTGCTGTCCCTTCACTGTTTATTTCATACTGTTTCATTTTCTCCTTGAAAACTTATTAAAATCAAAATGCTATCAAAGAAAAGTATACTGTATTGCTAAATTTTCATTTAACACACTGCATGTATATGTATTCAAACATGTTTCATGAGAAAGCTTGGGTATCTTCCCTACTTTTATTGAGGAGATCATATACCATATCTCCATTTGCTGTCATTGATTTCATTGTATGTGACATATAGTCAATGCGAGTTACTGTCCTGTAGCTAAAGTTCAGGCCACTGCTATATGCTCTGGAGACCAGCTCTACTCAACTTCTAATTGTGCCCTTTGATCATGTACTTTGATCTTTCATTTTCATGTCATACATAATCATTGCTGAAAATACAGTCTGTGTGCTTAGTAATAAAGTTAATGGCTCAATTTGACCAAACTGAAATAATAACTTTTTTTTTTACACAAGCTAAATTGTGAGCATTTAAAAGGAAAGTTTTTGCATTCTATTAATATTATCTTCAGCAATATATACTCTGCGTGTAGTAAATTCTCAGTAATTCTTCATTGAATTAACAAAATGAGTAACTATGATTATTCAGTGTTTTACAAACTTTGAAAATATGTCACACAGAGAGGGGGCAATATATATGTCACTGTTTTGAAAGTGTATAGTGAAAATGAGATTTTTAGACCTAGCGAGGTTAGCAGCCTTTCTTAGTAGAAAAAGAAGGGAAAGCTAGAAGTGAATGTTCATAGTGCAACTTTCAGGACATGTATCTTTCGCTCAGTAGATGGCCTAATGCCTATTTAGCTGATCCATGACTAAAGAGTCCCTCAAATGTGAAACTTGTTTACAGTGATTGACACTTTCATGGCTCTTGTTTGACCTGTGTCCTATTTATGGGATCCTGACTTTGTGTTTACCTTGGCATCCTAGGAAAAACCTAGCATATGACAGCCTCTCATTGATCAAACAGAAGGTAAAAATTCAATATATCACCATAATAAGAAATCACTTAGAATATTTTGATATAAAGTTTCCGGGAAAGGAGGACATTGTGTGTTGGGGTGACAGTCTTACATTTTGGGTTACGTGAGGCAGAAATGAAGACTCAATCAGAGAAAGGTATGTGTTAAAAATATCAGTGTACATATGGGTATTGATTATTTTATGTTCTCAGGCAAGTAAGCAGACACATAAGAAAATAAATAGCCAATTTAAAGGTAGTATCATGAAAACAGTAATCACCCAGTCTGCTAGATAGGGAACAATTATTATGTTTTTATCCCCAGCCTCCCCCTTTACCCATTTGGGTGTGTTGTAGACTGACAAAAGCATATCAATGGTGACGTAGCTATTCTTGTGGTATGAGAAAGTTACATGTGTATCCAAAATGGATGCCAAGACAACCTGAAATTACAATAATTTACCTGTAGTCACTTCCATAGCTTTTGCTTTATGAGATGTTTAACATGCTATTCTTGATGACTGAGTGGTTCAGCAATGAACAGTATATGTAATTATCTTGTTGCTACTGCCACCACAATATCATTATGTTTTTCCTAGAAATTTGGAGGTTTATCTTGAGCTTGAGCAAAATACAAATGTAAATAACCCCAGCAAATATATATAATATATATAATTTAAAATATTAAATTAAATTGCTTCTACCATGATTTAAAATTGGTTATCACTGTATGTCAAAGCATGTTCCTAAGCAAAGCAATCTTCTAAGGATTTAGTAATCATAAAGGAAAACAATTGTCACTGCATGTTGAAAGATGAGAATCTCTTTTGCCTTTTTCATTGGCTAATCCATCACTACAGAGAACTAGAACACGATTACTTGTGTATAATATTTTATACTTTATCCATTTCCTGAGCCAAGCATTCCCATTTGGGACTTCATAAACACATGTGCAGAGTTTAGATAACTGATCCTTCTGAAGCTTTATCAAAATTCAATGTCTAAAGCCTTTCTAAGCAAACTACTAATGAGCAGGCCTCTGAATGTTCTCCTTTCCTGTTCTTTTCCGTTTCCCTTCCAGCTACCAACAGTGTTCCAATGGCATCCTACAGTAAACAAAATGTCACAACCAATATTCTGCCTCTGGATAACCTTCTTTTCCAATATAGGGGATTGAACGTGGGATAAATGCTAGGCAAGTGCTCTACTTAAGAGCTGCAAGCCCAGCCTTCCTTTTACTTTTTGATTATCAAACCAGGACTCACTGAGTTGTCTATGCAGGTCTTGAATTTGTTATCCTTCTACATCAGTCTCTAAAGTAACTGGGCCTGGAGTCCTGTTCCACTAGGCCCAGCTAAGATTTTGAAGACATTTCAATTGACCTGTGTAAGTTATTAAAAGCAACATGATCAAATTATTAGAATTAATTTTAGATCTATGTCTAAATCATACTAATTTGTGTTCAAAGTAGCATGTTAATAACCATATTTATTCAATTTAATTGTGTGAAAATATAATTCTGCCAAGGACCAATCTTAAAGAAATATCTCATTAAGTTCGGCCATGCTAATAATTTTGCTGAAACAGATAGAGGGGTTTGTACTATCTTGGCAATTATCCATTTAATTTCTAAACTCAAACATTTTAAAAGAATAGTAATGAATGCAGGGCAGATTAGGATAGTAGATTAAGAAGGTCCTTCCAATAATCATGTATCCACAGACATGCCAGATTGAACAGGTACCAAAATACCTTTAGACCTAAGATAGCCAACTGGGAGAACTTGGTACTTGATTATATTATAATAAGAAAGGCACACTGAAAAATTCGAACCAAAGAAATATTGCTCCAGCTACGTGTAGCTCCCACTCAAAGGACTGATTCCTAAATCACCTTGTACTAGAAATGTTCAGTTTGGTGTTTGTGAGTCTTCAGGAGCAACAGAAACAAAGTGGCAGTTTACAAAAGCCTCTTTCCAGGATCACTTCCTAGCAAAAAGGCAGGAGCACCTGTCCCCCCAATTTCTCCCTGGAAATGGTTTGCCTGCACTCTTTTATAGCTATCGTAAAAAGGCCCAGGCCTACACAAAGCTATGGCTGATATCTGATGGAGCAGAGAATTAAACAAACATCCAGGGGCTGAAATAGGAAGAAATCACTTCAGATGCTTTTCTATCTTATTCTAACAGTAAGAACACACTTCCAGCTTGTCCCTGGAAGAAAGTAGTTCACATATCAAGCAACACAACTATATATGTTCCTACCAACACCACCCCCATAGCTCCATATGGAGACTGGGGGAGTGTATAAGAGCCCCTGGAGATGTTTTAACAGGCAGTTATGACCCTCCTGTTAGGAGTGCTGGGAACTGAACCTGAGAGCAGTATGTCGTATTAGTGGCTGAGTCACCTTTCCAGACCCAATGTACTCTTTTTAGACTCACTGAGTCCATTTAGTGCTGTCAATGTGTGCATGAATATGGAGTCATTAAGTGGAGGATGAAGCATCCTATCGGAGACTTTTATCCCTCAAGAAAACTTACTCACCTCTCCCAGCAGCCATCAACTGCCAATAGCTCCTTAGCTGTGGGTGGCCCTCATCAGAGAAGTTTTTTTTTAGTAGATAGCTATTAATATAGAGGCTCACAACTTCAAAGCAGAAAGCAAAAGAGACTGTGGGACACTAAATTAGACATCAATAACAAATCCCCTACCCCCAAGGCTCAGGGATCATTGCGAAAGAGTGGAGAGAAGAAATTAACAGTAAATATCTCCTTTCAATCTTTTTCATGAGCTGACTTTGAAAGAGCAATGATACAGTTAGAAAATTTGGTAGTTTCTTTATTTAGTTTTAGGGGTTTTGTTTGAAGATCATCCATAATGATGGGACTAACATTCTCATAAATAATGTAGAAGCCGCCTGCTTCCTGAATCCTCTTCAACGGCTGCTGATTTTGTAAATTATATACTTTTGAACAATCTCTGGGTTCAAAAGTAGGTGAAAATGGAGCATAAAAATACCTTGACAAAACCAAAAATGAAAGCCCAATATATCAATGTCATGAAGAAATATATAATCATAAATGTTTATGCTAAATAAGAGAAAATCAAATAAACAACGTTACATCCAGAGAACTAGAAAAAAAGAACAAAGTAAACTCAGAGTTACTAAAGGAAATAAATAATGAAAAATCAAATCAGAAGTGAACAAGGAAAGACATCGATAAAAAGATCAACAAAAGCATAAATGTGTATGTATTAAAGGGAGTTAAACCACTTGGGATCACAATGCTCCCCACAAGGTCAGTAGATTAACATAAACCCCAGTACCAGGCATGAGAAACCTCTTTTTGAATGGTTGGTCAGTGTGGTCTAAACGAGGTTGGTTAGTGTAGTCTAAATGACTCTTCAAACATTATATACTATCCATGTACTCCTTGGCTATCTCTCAAGGGTTGAGGATAGGCCCCCTACTGCAGAAGACACCACAAGCTTAGGACATATGAGTCAGATGATCTGAGCTGGATTTGACCTGGAAGCCTCTTTCCTGTGGTCTACCATTCATGGTACCAGAAAATATTGTGCAACTTGCCAAGGCCTTAGAAAAGAATCTACTATCTCCATTTTGCAGTCCAACTGCAACACATATGAACCACTACAATAAGCAGCGTGGCACCATCTGTAAAGGTGCAATAAGTGGCACTAACATGTTGGTGGTTGTAACAAGCACCCTAATTGGTCTTTATAAAAACCTGGAGCCAGATATTGGGGTAAATGCTGAAAGATCAGAGAGACAAAGGAATAAGCCACAATCATCTCTCACCCTCTCACCTCACTACCTCCTCAGCTGAAAAGACCCTCAGCTCCTTATATTCCTCTCTCTGCCCAGCCATATCACTTCCTGTCTCCACCTCCCTAGTGCTAGGATTAAAGGTGGGAGATCCTAAGTGCTGGGATCAAGGGTGAGTGCCACCACTGCCTGGCTCTGTTTCTCTTTTAGACTGGATCAATCTTGTGTAGCCCAGGGTGGCCTTGAACTCACAGAGATTCATCTGCTTCTGCCTCCCAAGTTCTGGAATTAATGGTATGTAACACCATTGCCTGGCCTCTGTGACTAACTAGTGGCTAGCTTTGCCCTCTGGTCTTCAGGCAAGCTTTATTTGTTAGAGCATATAAAAAACATCACCATATCTCCCTTTTTTTTGTCTAAAAATAAGATTAAGATATAAGAAAAACTATGTACAAACTATATATAATATATAGAGGCAATAATTATATCAACAATGTCTAGTCCATTAACATTTGACAAGGTGATAACCACCATCTCTCTAATTTGACCTAAGACTTATTCAAAAGGAGGGAAATTATGCCTGGTACTGGAAACCTAGCCAGCTTCCCCAGTCCATTGAGGCCAAAGGCCTTAGAAAAGAATCTATTATCTCCATTTTGCTATGCCAGCATAACTCCTTATTGTGTATCTATTATCTATCTAATCTTATTCTTATACTCACAGGTAAGAGTAGGCACCATACTTCATTAAAGAAGATTCTTGTTGCAGCAAATAGGAAATATCACGGAAAACTACAACTGAATACAATGCAGAAATGAATCACGAGGAGCTCAGCCCCAGTGGATACATTCACATCATAGCCCCTGCATCTATGGCTCAAGGTACATTGTAAAAACCAGAGTGAAAAGATTGAAAGAGCCATAATATTAAGAAGTTTGCTGTGAAACACTCTCTCCTAGAAGTGGCTACATAAACAAGACCAGAATGGTGGCAATTCCAGTGAGCATGTTGACATGAAAGGAGAAATTTTCAGAGTCCCATCCCTAGACAAAGAACAATGACAACTAATGACTTCTTAGAGGGATATTAACCTTTCCCAGGGATGAGCCTCTTATTGGTTGTTCAGTGCAGAGTGGTTAACCCTGAAAGTATGTACACACGAACAACAAAAATGGATTCAGCACCTTGAATTTATATATTTGTGCAATAATAATCAAACGAAAAAGGCTATCAGTTTGAGAGTGAGGGGCATCAAAAGGGATGAAGGGGGGAAAGGGAGGAAAAATGTTATATGATTCTATTTTACCCCGGTACACAAACTGGCTTTTTAGACCCCATTCTCTGTGGTGCAATGCCTTACTCAGCCTTGATGCAGGAGGGAGGGGCTAGGTCTGACCCCAACATGATATAACAGCCTGTGTTGACCAACCAAGGAAGGCTTTACTCTCTCTCTGAAGAGGGGATGGAGGTGGGGTGGGGGGTAGGTGGGGGGATCTGGAGAAGAGGAGGGAGGGGGAACAGGGGTTAGTATGTAAAAGGAAAGAAATTTTTTTAATAAAAATTATATATTAAAACATATTTTAACCACAAAAAACCTAACTAATGGTTTCTCAAATAATCAAAATTGACAAATATCTAGGTAAATGAAAACATTTCTAAGAAACAAAAAATGAGATAGCATAACTTATGTTCTAGAAATTAAAGAAGACTCATAAGAAGCTACTATGAACAGTTAAAGACCAACATATTGGATAACCTAGAACAAATTAATACAAATAACTTTTCAAGACTGAGTCACTTAATTGAGTAATGAAATATTAGAGATTAAATATGTAATTAATATCCTCCCAACAAAGAAGCCCCCAGGACTGTGTGACTTTGTTAATCAACTGTCTCACCTAGCCAAAGGGCCTGATCCAGTTGGGGGCTCCTCAGCTATTGGTTCATAGTTCATGTGTTTCCACTAGTTGGGCTATTTGTCCCTGTGCTTTTTCCAATCTTGGTCTCAACAATTCTCACTCATACAATCCCTCCTCTTTCTCGCCAATTGGACTCCCGGAGCTCCACCTGGGGCCTGGCTGTGGATCTCTGCATCTGCTTCCATCAGTCATTGGATGAGAGTTCTACCACTACAGTTAGGGTGTTTGGCCATCCGATCACCAGAGTATAACTTGAACTGTTTGGGAGGCCCCCCCGGCAGTAGGACCGAGACCTGTCCTTAGTGCATGAGCTGGCTGTTTGGAACCTGGGGCCTATGCAGGGACTCTTTGCTCAGCCTGGGTGAAGGGAGGAGAGGACTGGACCTGCCTGGACTGAATCTACCAGGCTGAGCTGAATCCCCAGGGGAGTCCTTGCCCTGGAGGAGATGGGAATGAGGGGTGGGCTGGGGGGAGGGCGTGGGGGGGGGAAGGGCAGGGGAATCCGTGGATATGTAAAATTAAATTAAATTATAAAATAAAATTTTAAAAAAGAATGACAAAAAATATTTAAAGAAGAATTCATACTAACTATTCCCTTTTTATGGAAAAAATTCTCATACATTTTGATTATGTTTTTCACCTCCTCTGACTACTCTCAGATTCACCCACCTCTCTATCCACACAACTTTACGTTCTTTTTCTCTCTCTTTAAAAACAAACAAAAATATAAGAAATATACCCCAACAAAAATTGGATTCAAAATATATATTTAACTTTCTTAAGTTAAATCAGCAATGATGAAACAATTGCTACTCATTTTCTGGGTCCAGAATCACCCTGATATCAAAGCCAGAAAAAGATATTACAAGAAAAGGAAACTGCAGACTGAATACATGTGAATGCAAAAATCTCTTCACCAGAGCACCAGCAAACCAATTTCAACATCGCATGAAAATATTATAAACCATGGTCAAATGGGACTTATTTATGAAAGAAAAACTTTGTTTAATATAAGGTAATTACTGAAATATCACACTAAGAACATGAAAACTGGTCCTGGAGAGACACCTCAGTAGGTCAAATTTTTCACTGCTCTTGCAGAGAACCCAAATTTGTGGGATGGCTCACAACCTAGAGACTCTAGTTCCAAGGGATCAGACACTTCTGGATTCTAGTGGCACCTGTACTCACATGTGTATATGTGTGCATATGCACAGAACTTAAGATAATTAAAAAAAAAGAAAATGAAAACTTAAAATCATATTATCTATTCATTAGATGCAGAAAATGCATTTGACATGTATAGGACCTTTTTATAAAAGTCACAAGTGAGTTATAAAACCAAATTGTTTCAACACAAATGTACCATCTATAGCACTTTCACAGCTCACAGCATAAAATTAATGGGGAAAACTGAAAGTTTTTCCACTGAGATCCAGTACAAAACAAGGATATATACTCTCATAATTTCTGGACCACTGAATATTGGGATGACTAACAAAAAAATAATTAGGAGGCACAGATCTCTGTGAGTTCAAGGCCAGCCTGGTCTACTCAGTGAAATCATGCCTCAAAATAAATATATAAAAATAAACAGATAATTAAAAAGGGTTATCTAAATTATAAAAGAAAAAAGTAAAGTCAGCCTTTTTGCAAAAGACAAGATAGTGTATATAAAATTCCCTATAGACTCCAGACCTCTTTCAACAGGTACAGCCACATGAACTCCAATATGGTGGACCTGAACGCAGACAAGTGTGTGAGAAATACGTTTGGTTTAGACTTGGTAAATCTCTCCTCCTGTTATAAAGAAGATGGAATTTCCATATACATAGCAGTTCAATGCTAAGAAAATTCTTGTAAAACTCCCATGATCTTGCAGGGTGGATGATTGCCATAAACTCACAGGCACTGGAGTGAAAAGAGCTAAGAGTTCCCTGGCCTGGAAACTAGAGTTGCTTTGCTGTTAGCTATTGAATCAATTTTGGTTCCCATTGGGCTCTTTTTAATTAATTACTCAATAACTTTTGCTTCTTTAATGATGGCAGTAAATTCTTTGCCCACTCTGCTGCCGGCCTTTTTATTTAACTTAACCTTGCTCTTTGTAGTTTTTATTTTTAAGATTACTTATTGATATGGGACAACATTTCCCTGAATATTGCTTGCATACCAGGTACTCTAATAAAAATCCAAGCTGCCTCATAGTTGCAATCAAATAATCAAGACCTTAGGGTCACTGATGAAAAGCAATTTAACATTTTACTGCGGCCTTTTTGATCAACTATCAATGGGGGTTTTATTCATCTAAATAGCAGCTGCTCTCCAAACCCTCTCTACTTTCCAACTTCACTGTGTATTCTGTGAATCACTGTCTTTACTGTACTTCTCATCATCAGGCCACACTTTTAACATTTTAATGGGTAGGAATTGATTGAATTCTTAGAAATTCAAAAGGCAGAGTATTTATACAAATGATGTGGAATTCTGTACAGGAGATTTATCTGTTCTGCTAATATTTTTTGGTTGTTATTTAGTAGAATTGTTTGCTGAAAATTGACTTTGCAGGGTTATTTATATATTTTGAGTAAAAGTACTTTATGAGAATAGATTTGTAAAAATTTGTTCTGGGGTGTGTCTTGAGTTTCATTCTTTTGCAGAGCAAATAGTTTGAATGTTGATAAGGTTTAACTAATGAACTGTTTCTTTTGTAGTGTAGGCTTTGAGTATATTATCATTAAAAAACCATCATTACAACTAATATTACCTGTGATTGTAATCCTCCTGCCTCAACCTTCGAAGTGTTGGGAGTGCAAGGGTGAGCCACCATGCCCAGCCCCTCTTTCATTCCATGTATCAGAAATTCCCATGTTCTTTCCCCATCAATTAGACTGGCTAGAAGTTCATTGATTTTTATCTATATTTTTAATGAACTATTTTGGTTTCTTTAATCTTCATTAAATTGAAATTTTATTGAATTGTGTCTATTTTTGTCTTATATTTCTGTTCGACTTAAATCACTCTACCTCCTTTAATAATATTTTAGGTGTATAAGTGTTTCCTGTTCAATCTGTCAGTTGTAGAAAATACTAGTGTCTCCATGTAATACTAAATTTTGTCACTTCTCCTTTTAGTTAAATCGATTTTGCCTCATTGAATTCATGTGTATAAGCACTAACAATGCTGGGGGCATTTTTAATGAATTCACCCTTTTATGATTGTGTAGCGTCCTTCTTTGTTAGTGGTATTTTAGCCTGTTCTAATTTATCTGATATTAACATATTTATTCAAGCATCCTCTTCATTACTATCAGCATGGTACATCTTTCTTTGCTTTGTATATGGTATATGGTGTATAGTATATGGTATTTATCTTTCACTTTGAGCCTCTGCTTGTTCTTTATTTTTCATTTGTATGGGTGTTTTGCCTGCATGCATGCACATATTCCACGTGTGTGCCTGGTGCCTTTGGAGATCAGGAGAGGGTGTTGGGACCCCTGGAACTGAACTGGAGTCACAGATTTGAGTGCTGACAATTGATCCCAGGTCCTCTGGAAGAGCAGCCAGTACTTTAACCACTGAGCCCAACCTCAAGACCCCTTATGTTTGTAATTCTTTTTATATTTATTTATTTATTTATTTATTTATTTATTTATTTATTTGTTTGTTTGTTTGTTTTACACCTTGACAACAGTTTTCCCTCCCCCACCTCCCCTCTGTCCACTTCTTTGTTTTTATTCAGAAAGGGTCAGACTTGCCCCATCTTGGCCTAGTGTTTAGCTATGGGTCTCTGTATCTGTTTCCATCAGTTAAAAGATGAAGGCTCTCTGATGACAATTGGGGTAGTCACCAATCTGACCACAGGGGATGGCTAGTTCAGGCTACCTATCCACTATTACTAGGAGTCTTAGCTGGGGTCATTCTTATAGATTCGTGGGTGTTTCCCTTGCATCTAGTTTCTAACTGAACTTTAGTAGTTGTGTTGTAGGAAATATACAATTATATCGCATCTCAGGCATTCCAAAATCCTGTAATTTCTTTAAAATAGTAAAACAACATTTAAAGGTATTGTTTTTAATTAATATTATCTATTAAACAGTTTACTGAGAAAGACTTATTTTTCATCATGATCTATAGATTCAAAAAGCAATTCATGTAATTTTAGTCTGGTATTTTCTTTACATTTCAAATGTCATTCTCTTCTTGTTTATATGGTTTTTATTTTATTGTTTTGCATGTATATCTGTGTGTGATGTGTTTGAATGTATATGTATTTGCATATGTGTGGGCTTATATGTGTGTGTGAATGGTAGTGTACACGTCTGGTTGTGTATGTGTGGAGGTCCGAAGTTAAGGTCAAGTGGATACCTTCCTCGATCACATTCCAATTTATTCATTGAGGCAGCTTCACTCAGTTGAACCCAAGAGTTCACCTGTTATTTAGTCTGGCATGCTCTGGGGAATCCCTTGCCTCTGCCTTCCAGTGCTGGAATTATAGTCAGGCCACCATGCCCTGTCAGCGTTTATGGAGGTGCTGGGGATCTGACCTTTGGTCCTTAAGCTTGTGCACCAAATGCTTTACTGGTTGACTCATCTAGCCAAACTTTGCATGGTTTTTGATGGAAAGTACTTTCATTTCTCTTTCTCTTCTATATAGTTCATGAAGCCCTGCCTGTGACTTTTTTCAATGAGTTTTACTGGAGCTTGAATGGAATTTATTTGAATAGAATATATTGGGGATTTTTTGTTTTTTGTTTTTTTTTACTTCTTCTCCTTGGTGTTCTGTGAGCTTCCCGGATTTGTGATTTCCTGTAAATCATTTATTTTGAAAACTTCTCAGGAACTATTACTTTAACTACTGTATTTTCTTTTTCTCCCTCTTCTGGTATCCCAGTAATATCTTTTTAAAATTGTTTCAAAATTCTTGTATTTTCTATAGATTTCCTGGTATTTTCTTTTTTTCATTTCATCTTAATATTTGTATCAACTTATTCTATTTTGTTGTAAACATTATTAATTTTTTGAGCATTTTCTTTATCTATTTTGAGCATGTTTACCCTCCCCTACTCCTCCAATATCTATGTACCATCCTACACATTCAACTTTGAGATTTCATCCTTTCTTTTTTTCCCCCATTGATTCCAGTTTGTGTTACTCCATGAGTCTTGTGAGTAGGGCCTGCCCTGGCATGTGGTGAACTTACTGGGAGCCATGCTATTAAAGAAAACTGACTCTTCCTCTCTCATAAGCTATCAAATGCTATATCTCCTCAGTTACTGGTGATTTTTTTTTGTTGTGCCTACCTTCTCCTCTTCTGTGCTGGAGCTTGTGTGTATGTTGTGCATGCTAACACAGTCGCTGTGTAACACAGAGTTCATATGTGCAACTGCCTTGTCGTGTTTGGAGAACACTGATTCCTCAAAGGCACCCACTACCTCTAATTTTTACAGTCTTTCTACTCCCTCTTCCAGAAGATCCCTGAACCCTGGTAAGGGCAGAGTAACTTCCACAATAGTGATTTGATTTCTACCTTTCATTTTCATTTTTCCTTAGAATTTTTTCTCTCTCTCTTTGCTTATAGCACCCATCTCTTTACTGCTGTTTACATTTTCCATTAATGTCTCATAACCTATTAATCACTGTTATTTTAAATTCTCTAATCATTCCAAGCTCTACATTGTACCTGATTCTGATTCTCTTGCTTAATTTGGTTCTTCACAATATGTGTTTCCTTTTCTTTTTTTAGAAAGCTCTGTATTTTGTTGTTGTTACTGTGCTTGAACATTAAACATGATGCATTGAGCCTTTAGTGTGATAATTTATGCTAATGTGTCTAGAAATGGATTGGGCTTAATGTTTTGTTTATAAATGATTAGTTCCTCAATTGCCTTTGTTTTTTGTTTCCTTGAGTTTGAGGTCCCTGTGTGCTTCTCCTCAGCAATCCTCTACACTGTAACTCCTTTAGCTGTAACCTACTCTTGCAAACTGCAGCGTACTGCAGGCACATTGGTATTCAAAGGTATAGGAAGATATAGCCTTTACAACATGCCACTTAAATAGCAATTCTTCAGTGGAGTTATGCCTTTGGCCTCTCTGATCTACATTAGTGTTTCCTTTGTACAAAGTTCCCATTCCTCTTTAGTGTGACTAAAAGGCTAAGTGAGGGACTGGGATGGCAGGTATGCCATTCTTCTGGATGTATTGTAATGTATTTTTCTTTGAAAAGTGCCCTTTCTTAAAGAGAATGATATAGCTATAGTGCATTGTCGCTTTTCTTTTACATCTGTCCAGACCATTATGGGAATTCTCTTGGCTCTTCAATAAGAAACAACAGTGAGGTTCCATTCTTAGATATAAATTATACAAATATGTTCAGGGTCTCATTAAAACCATGATTTCCATTTGTTTCTCCTTTTCCTAGTTATATAATACCAAATGGTCAACCCTAAACACACACATACACACACACACACACACACACACACACACACACACACACACACAGAGACACGTACAACACTGAACATACTCAGCAAATACCTTTATTTGCTTATGTAACAATAATAACTAAAGAAAAAGAGACCAGGAATTTGAGGGGAGTCAGGGTGGGGAACATGTAAGGAGGAGTGGGAAGGGGGAAATTATGCAATTATATATATATATATATATATATATATATGATTTTTAAATTTTATGTGTATGAGTGTTTTGCCTGTATAAATATGTGCATCATATGCATGTATGGTAGCCATCAAGGCCAGAATAGGCCATTGAATCCACTGGAGGTGGAATTATAGGCAGTTGTGAGCTGCCCAACATGGACTCTTGGAATTGAGCATGGGTCCCCTGTAAGAGCAGCCAGAATTAACAACTGAGCCACCTTGCCTCTGATTATATTTTAATTTACTTTTAAAGAATTGTTCAAGGTTTAGGGTTTACAATCTAAATATCTGCAAATCAGTTAGGAAGAGAAGATATGTATACAAGCACTTATACTATAATAAGCATTATGTGTTAGCAAAAAGGAGGTTAAGAGTTGATTTAGAGAATATTTAGCTGGAAATCAGTGATGTCTCATGCAATGCCATGAATTTTAAAACTTTTCTGTTGGCACACTGTAGCTACAGTTTTCCTGCCTGGCCCACAGTCAGGACAAATCTGTCACCCGCCAGTCCCATAGCCGCTCAGACCCAACCAAGTAAACACAGAGACTTATATTGCTTACAAACTGTATGGCCGTGGCAGGCTTCTTGCTAACTGTTCTTATATCTTAAATTAATCCATTTCTATAAATCTATACCTTGCCACATGGCTCGTGGCTTACCAGCATCTTCACATGCTGCTTGTCCTGGTGGCGGCTGGCAGTGTCTCCCTCCACCTTCCTGTTCTCTCAATTCTCCTCTCTGTTAGTCCCGCCTATACTTCCTGCCTGGCCACTGGCCAATCAGTGTTTTATTTATTGACCAATCAGAGCAATTTGACATACAGACCATCCCACAGCAGCACACAGTCATTGTACATAGCAAGAAGTTTCATATTCTAGTTTATCAGCTACTTGACCTCATTTACCTCCATATTCATTCCTTTTCTCTTAATCGACATCAATTATGTGTAAAGTATTTCATGTATCTACATAAAACATGGGATCCACAAATGAAAGGCAACAGCCTTTCTGAATTTAAGTTATTCGTGTAACTATGATCTTCAGTCACAACCCTTTTTCTGCTTGCTTACAGTTTTAGTGGGTTAGTCCATGATTATCATGTTAGGAGGAGGACAAACATGGGCAGTATCTTTACATCCTGATCCACAGGCAGCAGGCAGAGATGAAGCGGGGAAGGATGCACTACTGGGCCTAATATGGGCTTTGGAAACCTCAAAGCTCACTCCCATGACACACTTCTTTCAACAAGGCCATACCTCCTAATTCTTCCCAAGCTGTTTCACTAACTGGACCCCAAGCAATTCAGACACATGAGCCTATAGGGGCAATTCTCATTCAAATCACCACACTATGTTTGTTATCATATTTTTTAAAAAGTTATGAAAATTGTCTGAGTTTATAACTATGTCTTCTATTTCATGGGTCTACCTGTATGTTTTCATGTGAGTGCTATGCTGTGATTGTTATTGTGGGTCTATAAGATAACTTAAAATCAACTATGATTATACATGTAGCATTATTCTTTTTACTCAGGATTACTTTGGCTCTTATGACTTTCATATTTCCACATGAACTTCATGAATATAAGTTCTATTCCTATAAAGAATGCCATTGAAATTTTGAATAGTATTGTATGGGTTTCGTAGATTGCTTCTGCTAATGCATCCGTTTTCATGATAATAATAATTCTGTTGATTGGAAGCATGAAGTCCTTTTTTTTCTTTTTTTTCTGGTGTCTTCTTCAATTTCGTTTTGGGAATTTTAACATTGTTATAGCAGAAGTCTTTTAAATCACAGGTTTGATTTATTCCTAAGTACTTTTAAAGGTTTATTTATTGTATATGTATGAGTGTTTTGCTTGTACCATGTGTATGCCTTGTGCCCATAAAGGCCAGAAGGGGATATTACATCCATTGGAACTAGAGTTACAGATGGTTGAGAACCAACATGTGGTATCTTGGAGCCAAACTCTGGTCCCCTGCAAAAAAAGCTACTGCCCTTAACTACTGCACCATCTATCCAGACACCTAGATTTATTTATTTATTTATTTTTCATTTTCCATACCAACCACAGTTCCCCTTCCCTCCCATGTTCCCGCTCCCCCCACCTCTCCTCACCCCCAGATGTTTTTAAGTGCTTATACAAGATATTTGTTAGGAGCATAGCACAAAGGTCCTTGTGCCTACAGAGCTCCAGAGAAACCAGGAGTGTTAAGCATGTAGGATTGTCTTTCCAATGTGAAAGATGTAAAAAACCTGTTTTGTCATCCAGAAAGCTGGGGGTTGAAAGCAAATCATAGCCTGGTGATCTGCATTATCTGTTGGGTGAGGCCATATCAAGCTACTGCAACTTGGCCCAGAGGTGGCTAGTAATCTAAATGGCCCTTACAGCCTAAGCCTCCCCAAGCTTCCCCAACCAGGACCACAGACATCTACTAGTCTAAATGACTCTGATAGTATCTGTATTGCCAGAGGTTCCCCAAGCTCCTACAACCAGGACCAGAGATAATTACTAGTCTAAATGACTCTGATATTATCTGTATTGCCAGAGGCTCCCCCAGGCCCCACAACCAGGACCAGAGGTGACTAATAGCCCAAATGACCTCTATGCTATCTGTATGACTGAGACCAGGCCAGAGCCTTCCTTAGACCCTTAACCTAGTACAGGTAGCCTATCTCTGTAACTCATGCTTTTGGAAGAAATGACAAAACTTTTTACTAAGTTGTCCTGGGTTGAAATTCATTGGGAATAAACTGCCTGACTTCAGACTCTTTTTTTTTTCCTTTTAACCTTTTAATTCATAATTTTTTAAACTTCTTTATTGACTCTTTGGGAGTTTCACATCATGCACCCCAAATTTGTTTGCCTCCCAGTCCCCCCATATCCTCCTCTCATCCCTGCCACACACACCTCATATAAGGAAACAAATCAAAGTAAGCAAGCAAGTGAACAAAATTAAAAACAAAAACAAAAACAAAACAAAAAAACTCAAACCAAACCAAAACAATCTCTTTGCTTCTCCTTCTTTCCTACTTCTCCATCTCTTCATTCGTCCTGGTAGCAATGGAGGCTTCAGTGTGTCATATAGTATACTTCTTTGTCCCATCAGTTTTAGTTGGCAAATGTTCATTGCAATGAGTGATTGGTCTGGTTCAAGGCCTGTGGATTCTGGTACATCATCATCACTGGATCCTCACCAGAATTCCTCTGGGATATCCTGTGGGTGCCATGAGTCTTGAGATTTTGGGGGCATCGTTCCACAGGACCACTAGCAGGTCCTAGATGGGGTAGATGCTAGGGTGGGTCAACCCATGGCCCGGCTGTGGGCCTGGATGGTAGCCAAGCTCTGATCTCAGACTTTTTAGAAGTCTTTTCTTTATTTATTTATTAAGAATTTTTTTAATTTTACGTACCAACCATGGATCTCCCTCTCTTCCCTCCTCCTGCTCCCCTCAAGGCTCCCCCAAAAACCTACACCTATTTCTTCCTCCAAAAACATAAGGCCTCCCACGAGGAGTCAGCAAAGCCTGGTACACTCAGGTGAGGCAGGACCAAGCCCCTCCTCCTACATCAAGGCAGAGCAAGGTGTTCCACCATAGGTGATAAAGTCAGTCTGAACTGAGTTTTCATCATTACCTCTCGTGGTTCACTTCCCTGCCTTACACCTACAAAGAGCCCCTCAGATACTGTTTTCTTGATTTATTTTTCAGTATGTTTATTATTGGCAAGTAAGAAATGTACAGATTTTTGTATGTTGATTTTTTGTGATTTATTTATTTACTTATAACATAAAAACTATCTTTTAAAGAATACACCAAACTTTATAAAGGTATATCTAACTATGTCATATCATGAATCATATGTGTATGAGTGTAAATACTCATGAAAAATCAATGGTCAAGCAACCGGCCACATTATTAACAATCTAAGTGTTATCACAGTGTGATTGACAGGGAAAGAGTTATATTTAAAAAAGCATCATGAAAATAGACCACAAAACATCTATCAAGGCTGCAATACGATGTCAGAAATTCACACCAATAGAAAACCCCAATACTTCCAAATAGCATATCATCAAAATCTAAATGCAAAATAGAAGCAAACAACAAAATCAGTTCATTAGTATTTTCTCTCATTTACTAAGGCAAAAATTACAGTGTCAACTGAGCAAGTACATGTATTCTGAGATGTGTTCATTTAACAATGAGCCAGATCAATAACATACAAATCACACAGTTTCCAAAGTCCTCATATTTAAAGAACTCTGCCATAACTAAAAGATAATCAAGAAGAAATATCATTTCTCCACATTCTATGACTGTTACTGATTGTTTTGGCAGCTCAAGTACACTAGCCTTTGTATTCCTTTGTAGAGGCTTAAGATAGTTAACAATGTGTCCCCCTGTGAGAACCACTATGAATGAAAAGCAAAAGTGGTCAGTTTCTCCAATGAGACTGCAAGATTTGTAGTGAATATGTATCAGAGAGGGAGGGAGGGGTACACATTTTATGCAATTTACCAGTTGACAAGCTGATTTTTAATTCTCATACATTGTCTTATTTCTTCAGAATAAAAGGTATGTTGTGTTGCGATGATAGTTTGTAAATATCCTCTTGTTTCTCTCTTTAGCTTTTGAAAAATCCAAGAACATTTCAAAATCTGACCTAACTCTATGTACTGTTTCATGTTAAAGAAATCATTGATTACATATAATATCTGATAGAATACTTGCTGCTCTATAGCTATAGAACTAATGTGTATCCCAATTAAGGCATCCCCTTGAGTAGATTAAATGACATCCACTCAGCTGCCTCCATAAATTTAATTTAATATCCATTTAATATCAGCACCACATTAGGAAGAATTGGCCATATTTAGTCAATAGTTAAATATTGAGGATCTTTTCTAATATAACATTAACCAAAATAAAAAAAGGAGAGAAATGGGTAGAGAGAAGGAGGAGGGACTAGAAGACAACTTAAGAAGCCCAAACGATTACACCATCGCTGAGGTGTAAACTAAGACCGGGAATGACAATACAAGAATTTTTGGTTTAAAATGGAAGAGGCATAAATGAGAGACATAAAAGAATAAGACTTGATAATGGGAGAAGTTGGGGTGAATAGAGAAATAGCCTAGGAATCTGCTATTGTATTCATCTGATTTACTACAAAGTTTAGAAATTTAGCATTAGCTAGTAACTCAGAGTGGCAAAGCAGCTCCAGAGGCACCAGTGAAATTGTAGTCACATTAAACATTCTTACTCTGATAAAGCTATTGCTTCTGCTCCTGTTCCTTTTACCGTACTTGATTAAGAATTAATTTCTACTGTGACATTTTCATACATCCATATACTATGCTCTGGTCACACTCACCACCCCACAATCTCATATCTTCCACTGATCTCACCAAACTCACTGCTCCTGGCTATTTGTTCAACATGCTCACCACTTTCATGAGTTTCATGCTAGAGTCTTTAAAAACTCTTATGTTTAGGGACATACCATCTTTTTAATATCTAATTGAATTTAGTTTGTTTTTAAATATGTTTTATGTCCTTGCTCACCCAGGAGATTTTCTTTTTTATTGTGTCCTTATCTGTTTTGGGTATAATGGTGATACTGATTCTATAGCATGAATTGGGGAGGTTTAGTTCCCTTTCTGTTTTGTGGAATTGCTTAAAGAACATTACTATTTCTTCTTCTTTAAGTAATGACTCTCTATCTGCGCCTGGATTGTTTTGGTCAGAAATCTTTATTGTCACTTCAGCCTCACTGTTTGTCACAGATTTGTCTACATTGTTCACATTCTTTTGTTTTAATTTTGGCATATATATATATATATATATATATATATATATATATATATGACTTGATCTTTCTTTTAGATTTCCCAACTAATGGAATGTAAGTCTTTGAAATATACCCTAAAAGTCCTCCAAATTTCATTGCTATCACTAATAAACTCACACTTTTCATGTCAACTTTAAAAATCGCACATTCTCTCTCTTAGTTAGTTGCCTAAATATTATTTGAATTCTATTAATCTTTCCCAAGAAGCACCTTTTTGATTTTTTTTTTGATTCACTGGGTTTTTTTTGTAATGTTGCTCTTGTTTCCAATTCATTTGTTTTTGGCCTGATCTCTATTATCACTCTCTACTAATTTTCAGTTTGGTTTGTTCATGTTTTTCTAAGACTTTGACATAAATCAAGTTAATTATTTGGTGTCTCTCTGATTTTTAAACTAATTTATTTGTGTGTACACATTTGTGTGTTTGTGTGTGTGTGTGAGAGAGAGAGAGTGAGAGAGAGAGAGAGAGAGAGAGAGAGAGAGAGAGAGAGAGAGAGAGGAATTATATAGACTCTCTCTCTCACACACACACACACAGAGAGAGAGAGAGAGAGAGAGAGAGAGAGAGAGAGAGAGAGAGAGAGAGAGAGAGAGAGAGAGAGAGAGAGGAGCATGTGGTACATGTGACAAGGCATGCATGTGGGGTTAGAGTATAAAATATATAATTCAGTGCCTTCCTAGAGTTCGAGTTTCTGTTGGATCTGATGTTATTATGTTTGCTTTGTTTTCATAAGTGATTTGGTACTTTTCTTTTACAGCCTTTGATAGTCTTTAGTTTCAAACACTTTGTCTCAACTGTTATGGTATGGGGAGGTTTGTTTCTGGTCATGCCTGTTTGGCATTCTAAATGACTCTTGTGTCTAAAAGATTTTCCCTAGATTTGGAAAAAATGTCATGATCTTATTAAATACTGTTTCAGTGCCTTTCCATCATACTTCTTCTATATTCGTAATGGTCATTATGTTCACTTGATTTTTTTTGCAGTGCTAGAGATAGAACTCAAGGCCTCTCTCAAGTTATGAACTCTATCACTGAGTCACATCCTCAACCCCATTACTTAAATTGTAGTGGTTTTACTGAGGGATAAGTGACATAGTACAAACTGAAGACAATGCAATTATATATTTTTATATTTACCTATTAAAAATACCTGCATACGCATCACCATAATCAAGCTAGTCGCATAATCATTAGCTTCAAAAGATTTCTCATTTGTTTTTTGTGCTCCCTTCTCCCACTCTTAACTCCCTTCTCCCCTTTGATGGCAATCTGCTTTCTGTTTTTCAAATTCTATTCAGTTGTACGGATTTTGCATATATAAAATAGAACAGTGTAGTCTTATTTGTGTCTGGCTTTTTCCTTTCAGCATATTTGTTTTGAAATTTATCCATGTTATAACTATCTATAGATCATTTATTTTTATTGCTAGCATGCTTATTTTATTCTACTATATTACAGATTATTGTTTTCCTACTGATTGACATATTCTTAATTTATAGCTTATGGAAATTTTGAATGTAATTTCTTTGAATATTCATGTAAGCTGTATTGCAAGGAAATAGACATTTGTTTCTTTTGGGTAAATATTTGGGAGTGGAGTTACTAAATTACAAGGTAGACATGTTTTGCTTCCAAAACCTGCCAAACTGTTTTCTAAAGTTGTAAATTTTTACATTCCAGCTACTCGTGTATGGGAATTCTTCATATCCTCTGGAAAACTCAGAATGGACCAAATTTTAAACTTTAACTAGTCTAACAGATGTAATGTGTAATCTCATTGTGGTTTTAAACTGTACTTTCCTAGTGACTTTTGCCAGCTACCTTTCAGGTTATTGGCCAACTGTACAGATTCTTTGGTGACTTATTTTTTTAAAATAAGACCAATGTTAATATTGCATGTACATACTAAATCAATTTGGTATATTTTTAGGATTTTATAACTTTTATAAAATGAAAAGCAGATACATTTCTACAAAATCAAGTACAGAATCTTATGGTGGCAAATATTCCAAAGTGGATGAAGAACTTGATTTTCCTGAATTTGATAATTACATATTACACCTATTCTTGTAATTTCCCATGACAATGTCATCTGCAATGAATTCTCTATATAGGCTCTGTGGATGTAGATAAATGAACCTGTGACATGTCTTTTTTTTTTTTAAGTGGGTAGCTTGTTTCCTCCTTACTGAGTTTTACTATGATATTCTGGATACAGATCTTCTGCAAGATATATGGTTTGTAAAAATTTTCTCCTAAGCTGCAGCTTGTGTTTTCATTTTCTTAGAAGGAGTGCAAGTCTGAGATTTTTTTTTACATAGCTGAACTTGTCATTTTATTTCTTTACGGATTATGCCTTTGGATCTGTACCTAATATTTTACCTTAATCCAAAGTCTCAAAACTTCTCTCTTTGGCTTTGTCTTCTGGAGGTTTTATACTCTCAAATTTTAAATAGAACTGTGGTCTATTATGAGGTATTTTTTATTATAAAATGTGATATATAGAAACAATGAATAATTCATTAAAATACTATCACATTTCCAGATAATTAGCTTTGACACACAGGTTTGCAAGGTAGCCTGCAAACTTTCTAAATGTGGGAATTCATTCTCACCATATTTTTCATTTGCAAATTCTACTGAATTTTCTCCACAAACAGCTATGGCATCTGTGAACAAACTTCTTTTTTTTTTAAATTAGATGCTTATTTTTTTTTTCATGTCTAGGTACACTGCCAAGGACATCTGGTACGATGTTGAACAGAAGTGAGAGTGAATTTGAGCATGGTGGTCTGTTAGAGAGTGAGAGGCAGGGGAAGTGTGAATTTGAAGCCAGTTCACTAGACTGCAGCTCACAAGAGCTCCATCTGTGAACAAGCAGATCTACTCTAATCATGCCACCGAGTAACCAGAACTCAGTTGCTGGTGTATTTCAAAGTCTGCTGTAGAATGAAGGTCAGATGTTCTGCCTATTGAATCATGGACTTGCATGATTCTAAGGTAGAAAGCTGCTTCAAGATCTGTTAGCAAAATCGCTCCTGGAAATCCACCATAAATTTGAATTACAGACCATTTCAGAGTCCACAGCTGGGACTGAATTTAACATGCTTGTGACCAGATGCAAAAGTCGTTGTCCTTCTCCCACGTCCATTGGTGGATGGTGATGACAGCACAAATACAAATAAATTTGGCTATAGTCAGTTTTGTAGTGGGTTGAAGCCATTTGGGGGTTTAGAGTGAGAACTGCCTTAGAGATTGTGCCTTCTCAAATTGGCTTTCCTAAATCTTGGGCCTTGCCAGTATTTCACCATGTCCTACCTGAAACAGAGTGTCCACAGATGCTATTTTTTTTTTCTGGAGATTCTTGAAAAATGACTGCTGCTGAGAAGATAAAAATGGGAGCACCACATATTGTGTCGTCATCAGGTTTTTATTAGGTGTGATGATGGGTGAGATGTTTTATGTTGCCATTTCTCAGTTTGATAAAGCTTTCTTCTATTCCTGTTCCTTCAGATGTTTTAGATTATCATGAATAAGTGCTAGATTTTGTGAAAATATTCATCTATGTAAGTTGAAATGACCTAATGGTTTGTCATTTTTAGTTTGTTAATGTGGTGTATTCAATTGATTTCCCTCATACACTATTAACTATACATTCCTGAAACAGACTCCACATTGTCATCATCTATTATCTTTTTATACATTGCTTGATCCTGTACATTTGTTTATATCATTTAGCTTTACATTTTCATTGATTATGTATGGTATCCTTTAGCGTTTTTCTTTTGAAGTCAGTATCTAATGTAAGTGATTTCATTTTAACATTTTCATACATATATGCCATTATATTGTGCTTTTGTCTAATTCTTCATATTATACTAAATAAAAAGAAAGTATTCTTTTTCCATGTGCATAAGTCATTTTATTTCTTTTATAAATGCTGAACCCGTCTCAGTCTTGAATTTTCTTTGTGGAAACATAGTTCAAATTTAACTTCAATACCTTTATACACACAGGACTGTTCAGAACTTAAGTAATTCATGGCTTCAAGGAATGTGCCCAATTCAACTAAGTAGCTGAATTCCTATGAATAAATTTGTTCATAATATTTACTTCTTGACACTGGAAAAGTGTGCTTTTCATTTCCTTCCTTCCTGTCCTGCTAGAAACTGATGACTATGATTAATCATCTCAAAGGGTTTAGTTCCTACTGTTTTTCTGACATTGATTTTATTGAATCCTCCTTTAAATTCTATTGTCTTTTTTGCTTGCTTTGTATGTAATTTGCTTTCCCCTTTACAGATTATTTTAGTGTGGAAAATTGGTCCAGTGGCTTCTTATTTCCTAAGTAGAAATGGAATGCTGTACATCTCTCAGCATTACTGACATGGTGGACTTCCACAAAGTTTCTAGGTGATTTTAAATTCTATCATTGCTTTAGAAAAATTTGATTATGACATGATAATACAGAAATTTCTTCATATGTCTTAGATATGAAGTTTCCTGAGCTTCTTTAGGCTATCACTTTCACAAACCTGAGAAAATTGTTGACTATTTTTAATCTTCAAACATATTTTTCAGGTTTTTAAAATTGAAAATAAAGGATTTTTCATACAGTATATTCAGATTATGATTTTCCCTCCTCCAGCTCCTCCCAGTTCCTTCCTCACCTCACCTCCCACCCAAATCTATACTCTTTCTTCTTCAGACATATTTTATCACTACTATTTTTAGTGAGTTTAATGATGCAGATGCTAAGTAATTTGAAATAGTCCCACATTATATGCATCCCTTTTAAGAAAATAATGTATTGTTATTTTCTCTCTGTTTAATATTGTATGATTTATGTCATTGTATCTGTTACATAATCTTTTTTAAGATTTATTTATTTATTATATGTACAGTGTTCTGCTTGCATGTATACCTTCACTCTAGAAGAGGGCACCAGATCTAATTGTAGATGGTTGTGAGCAACCATATGGTTGCTGGGAATTGAACTCAGGACCTCTGGAAGAGCAGGCAGTGCTCTTTAACCTCTGAGCCATCTCTCCAGCCCCATTACAAAATCTTGTCTACTGTGGTGTTAGATTTATTATCAATCATTTTAAGTACTTTTTTGCCTGTGATATTTTAGTTTTTATTGCCATTTATGTGAGTCTCAAGTTTAGCATATGGTCTAAGTTTCATATGACTACCTAATATTTTATCAACTGATTTTTACATCTGTGTCAGCCTAGGTCAGTAATTTTATGAACATGTCTAATTTGTTTGCATAATTTGTCATCTTTGGACATCAGACATGAGGAATTTTATTTCTGTTGGATGTCACTTACTTTATTTTATATTTTTGCAGCCTGGTAAATATTCTTGATCTTTTCTTAGGATACAGTTCAAATACTTGGAATCAGTTTCTTACTTTGGAGTCTTTCATTTATGATTTGTTGGATAGGACGAGAGCAGTGCTCATGCTGGGCATGATTACTTACTTCCTTGTAGTCTGGAAGACTTTAAACATTGCCACCTGAATCTTATTTTTCAATATAACTGAAGCGATCACACACTCTTATGAGCTTTGTTTGCCCACAGGCCAATCTTCTCTGATGCTTTAGGATCTTTTTGTCTTGGCCTCAGGTGGTTTCCATACACATATGTGCTAATTAGCTTTCAGGAAAATGCTATAGATCATCCAATGTTCTCAAACAGGGTTGCTCTAACCTCTGTGACACTTTGAATTCTAACTGACTTGTCTCTGGGTTTTAAACTCCCTTGGGAGTCCTATGTTATTATACCTTTATACTGAAGAACAGCATAGAAACTCAGAAGATGACAGGTGATCATAGTATTTAATAGTTCCCATTCTATCTGTCCTTCCTTGATAGAGAGTGTCTTGATAATCAGTCTTTCACCGTTTTTTTCATTTGAGTTTTTTGTTGTTATTTTAGGAGGTGGATTTGACTTTGTCATTCTATAACATTCAGAAGATGAATTCTTTACTATTTAAAATTAACATAAGATTTAATAAACATAGTAATATAAAATAGTAATCTTGAAGTCAGAGAAATATGGGAGAATTCCAACTAAAATGCTAACACAACCTTGAAAAGCTTTTATGAAGTCTGAACAGTATAAACAAAGGTTAAAGCATGAGCTTGGCATCCCTAGCATATCTGGAGAATGTCAACTCTCACAGTGGAAGGCACACTAGTCACCTCATAATGACATGGGATTGCATGTCCTTAGCTGCACGCTAGATCCCAATGTGGACAGAAAAGATTTGGCCATGTACTTTCTTCTTTTTGAAGGGAAGAGATGGTAGGAATAGGAATACTACTCTAAAAAAAGATCCCACGTGCAAATATATGGAGTAGAGTGTAAGTAATCTTCCTAAACTGATTAATTCTTAGAATGAACATAGAAAGGAATGGTCTGATTAGTGTTCTAAGGTTCAGAAAGAAGAACTGATTGAAAAAAATATTTTTAAAACACACTCACATAAGTTAGACTATTTTAAAAACTGAAAACAAGACATTCTATTACATATCTATTCTATAATAATGTGGCATTAACTGTAATATCACATCCTCCTATTGAGATCTTTTGTATGGATGAGATATTTAAGATTCCCACAAATAAAAATATGAAAAAAATAAAGTATTGAAAGGGTTGGAGATGATAGTTCAGTGACAGAGCACTACAGGACCCTCAGCCTCAGTTTGATTTCCAACACACACACACACACACACACACACACACACACACACACACACACACACACACACAGAGAGAGAGAGAGAGAGAGACAGAGAGACAGAGAGACAGAGAGACAGAGACAGAGACAGAGACAGAGAAATGTAATTTCACTGAAACATAAATCATATATTGTACTAAGATTTTGACTGGCAATCAGCTTCTAAGGAAACATCCTGTGTACTGAAGCATGTAATGAAGTGTCAAGAAACAAACTGAGTTAGCAAGTAACCTTTAGAAAATTCAATCAAAATGAATTTGATAGTTTTCATTAAATAAGGAAAAATGCCCTTTCATAGCACTTGTTCCTAGGTTAGACTCAGGTCAAATATAAGCAAAAATTTTGAACAGGAATTTTATTTTCTAGAGTCAATAAACACATCGCATCTATGGCTTAGTGTCTGGGATTGCCTTGCTATTTCTTCAGTTGAGTTAGAGTGGCAAATCTTTCATATTGTTGGTGTAGAAGTAATAGGCCAATGGTAAGAAAAATTATTCACTAAAAATAAGATCAACGTGATTTTCATACCTACATCTAACTAAGCTACCATTACAGGTCTTTAGAAACATTGAGTCTTCAGTGCTGGATTCCACTTTGCAGATCAACATCAATTTCTCCATTTAGAGAACAATGCCTTTAAAACTGTCAAGCAGTATCAGATGATGGTAGTCCAACTCTGTGTTACATCTGCAATATGTAAAATCTCAAAGATTCTGGTTTAGTTAAATACAGAAACAACAGAAAAAATATTAAATTACCCCTTTATACTTGGTTTTTGGAAGTCTTAGAAGGGAGTGGTAAGTACAAGTGAGGCTAAATAAAGGAGTTTACATGGGGAATGTCCTTAATGAATAATTAGAAATTAGATCGCGACAGAGAAGAGAAGGATTTTTTGCTGCATAAGAACTGCATGGCAACAAGTAGAGCCTTGTCGTAAGGGAAGAACAAATCTGGCAGGGATGTTGTCAAGAGGAATTGGTAAAGATAGAAATGCCATATCGAGTCTAACATAGATAAGGACATACTCAAATCTGAAGACAATAAATGTAAATTTACTCAAGACTGAAAACAATGTACCATTATTTAATTCCATGCACAATAATATGCAAAAATTTGCACTTTAGAAAATTAAAAGTTTATGTGAGGAAAAAAGAAAGGAAGGTAAAAAAGGGGGGTGCTATAGTAACTTAGTGTTGGAAGAAAGCAGAGAAAGCATAGAGAATTTCATAGAGAAGAATACAAGTCCAAAATTATACCCAAGATTTTAGGATAGACCATACTGAAATAGACAGATGACATGGCACAGCAAGCCATAAATAAGGATATGAAAACAGAGATAACAAGTTGAATCTGGACAGCTGAAATCTTTACCCATTGTTAGAATACAAACCCATATAACAATATTGACTCTCTGTAGGTAAAAAAATATATATCTGAAAATAAGACAAGTAACCTACTTTTGCTCATGAGTATATAAATTAGATATTGACGAAAGTAGCATAGCCAAACTCTATACATTTAGAAAATAATAACAAATATAATTTTAGACAATTTGTGTTTTGAAGAACAAAATACTGCAGCAATGAGAAAATTTTTTTTTATTTTAGCAACAATTAAGATAAATGCATTTCACAATGAGGGTGAAGGTAACTCCAACTCAGCACATAAAAACACATAGTCTTAAATTTTCTCAGTTTCAGGAGGTCCCATTTATTAATTGTTGCTCTCAGTGTCTGTGCTACTGGTGTTATATTTAGGAAGTGGTCTCCTGTGCCAATGCTTTCTAAGCTACTTCCTACTTTCTCCTCTATCAGGTTCAGGGTAGCTGGATTTATGTTGAGGTCTTTGATCCACTTGGATTTGAGTTTTGTGCATAGCAATAGATATGGATCTATTTGCATTCTTCTACATGTTGACATTCAATTATGCCAGCATCATTTGTTGAAGATGCTTTCTTTTTTCCATTGTAAAGTTTTGGATTCTTTCTCAGAATGGCTAAGATAAAAAACACTGATGACAGCTTACGTTGGAGAGCATGTGGAACAATAGGAACACTCCTCCACTGTTGGTGGGAGTGCAAACTCGTACAGCCACTTTGGAAATCAGTATGGTGGTTTCTCAGAAAATTGGGAATCAATCTACCTCAAGAGCCAGTGATGCCACTCTTGGGCATATACCAAAGGGATGATCAAACACAAGGACACATGCTCAACTATGTTCATAGCAGCATTATTCATAATAGAAAGAACCTGGAGACAGCCTAGATGCCCCTCAACTGAAGAATGGATTAAGAAAATGTGGTACATATACACAATGGAGTATTACTCAGCTGTAAAAAACAATGACATCATGAAATTTGCAAGCAAATGGATGGAACTAGAAAATATCATCCTGAGTGAGGTAACCCAGACTCAGAAAGACAAACATGGTACTCACTCATAAGTGGATACTAGATATAAAGCAAAGGATAGCCAGACTACAACCCACAGCTCCAGAGAAGCTAGGAAACAAGGAGAACCCTAAGAGGGATGCATGGATCACCTTGGGAAGGGGAACCAGAAGAGATCCTGATGAGTAAACTGGGATGAGGGGCATTAGAGGGGAGGGGATGGAGGATAAGAACATGAGGGAATGAGATGGTCAAGCTGGGGGAGGGGCAGAGTGGGAGAGCAATGAAAGAGATATCTTGAAAGAGGGAGACATTATGAGGTAAGGTAGAAACCTAGTGCTAGGGAAATTCCCAGGAATCCACTAGGATGACCCAGATTAGACTACTAGCAATCGTGGTGAGAGGGCCTGAACTGGCCTACCCTGGTAATCAGATTGGTGAATACCCTAACTGTCATCATAGAGCCTTCATCCAGTAACTGATGGAAGAAGATGCAGAGATTCAAAACCATGCACCAGGCTGACCTCCAGGAGTCCAGTCAAAGAGAGGGAAGAGGGATTGTATGAGTAAGGGGAGTCAGGATCATGATGGGGAAATCTGCAGAGACAACTGACCTAAGCTCGTAGGAACTCACAAACTTTAGACCAACAGCTGTGGATCCTGCATGGGACAGAACTAGACCCTCTGCATTTGGAAGAAAGTTGTGTAGCTTGGTCTGTTTGAGGGGCCCCTGGCAGTGTGATCAGAATCTATCCCTGGTGCATGAGCCGGCTTTCTGGATCCTTCTACCTATGATCCGACACCTTGCTCACCCCTGATAAAGCGGGGAGGTACTTGGTCCTGCCTCAATTGAATGTACCAGGCTTAGCTGTCCCCCATGGGAGAACTTACCCTGTTGGAGAAAGGGATGAGGGGTGGGGGCGGAAGGCAGAGGGGAGAGTGGGAGGAGGGATGAGAGGGAGATCTGTGGTTGGCATGTAAAACGAATTAAAAGAAAATTCTCTCACCAAGTTTAGGATTTGAAGAATGAAATTGGCATCAGTAAGATGCTGTAAAAGTACAAAGGAGTCAATCTAAAGAATTGGAAAAGGGAAAAATAAATGCATGATATATGTAAATATATGTATATATGACTATAAATGGTAGCAAAAGGGAGAATCAACAGAATCAAAATCTGGTTCTCCAAAATAGTCAGTGAAATAGGAGAAATCTCTGTTAAGATTTGGCCTGGCTGATACAAGTTGCATTTGTTATTTTAACAATATTTGCAGCATTCCATCCCCAGAGCATAGTAAAGATCCTGGAACATAACTTTTTATCAATGAATAGTTAGGACATTTTGTACTCATGATGATAAACTACCACCAAAAAAGATAGACATCAGGACCATGTGTAAGCAAAATAGTATTCATGTGAGATCCACAGCCTCTATTCAATGGTGGGTTTGGCAGTGTAATCTTAGGGGAAATTCCATCTACCCTATACTCTTACCCTTGGAATATAGGTCTGAAGAGATGGTTCAATGGTTAAGAGCATTTGCTGCTCTATCAGGCAGACCAGTGTTCAGATCCCAGTACCCATGTTGTATGGGTCATAAATGCCTGTCACTAACTATAGCTCCAAGAGATCCAGCGCCCTGTTTTGGTCTCTGCAAGTAACTGCACATACATGTATGCACAAGTATACATGCACTTAAGCATGCACATGCACTCACATTAAAAATAAAAATAAAATTAAAAATAGAAAGTCTTGAGAAATTACTCTTTGTCTCTTGTGCTCAGACTGAATCTGAATCTGCAATTTACATTTTTGTACATGTATATCATGCACTTTGCTAATATTCAGACATTATCCTTGCCTGTTCCCTTGCCTCCCCCACTGGTCCTCTACTTCCCTATAAATTGTTCTTATCTACCTTTCATGTCATAGTAATAGATGCAAATGATATAAAGCTGTAGATATAAACTATATTTTTTCTAAGAGAGAAAACATGAAATATTTATCTTTTGACTCCAACTTATTTTGTATAACACGGTGGTCTCCATTTCCATACATTTTCATACAAGTGACATAATTTTATTTTCATGTTCTTTATGTGTGCCTAGTATCAGCCTATAGAGCAGCAAAAATCATCTAACACAAAGTCTATTTTATAATAAAATGGCATATATCTCACATATGTACACCAATGTGCACCCCACAGAGGTGATGGTCTACAAAGATCAAAAGACAATATCTAAAAAGTGGTGGCAATACAGCACATTGTAGAGTGTCTAGCTGACTCACCGGTGTGACTTGTCAAAGCTGCCAAGTATAAAAAGAGAGTTATGCTGTCATATATCGGTATCCTGAGAAAAGATCCAAATTTAAAAATTGAATTACAATTTCTTCTTGATATGTAAAGAGTAAAACAGTAAAATTTAACCACTGTGAATCACACACACACACACACACACACACACACACACACACACACACACACACACACGTTTTCCAGAATTTTGGAAAGAATGACAATGGAAGTAGCAGCTGAAATGATGACAAGAAAACAAAGTATAGGGGCTGCAGAGATGGCTCTGCAGTTATGAGCCCTTCCTGCTTTTGCAGGGACCAGGGTTCAGTTCTCAGAATCCACATGGTGGCTCACAGCTGCTTCTAAATCTAGATCCAGGGAGATCTGATAGCCTATTTTGGCCTTCACAGGCTCCTGCACACACATGGTGTACATACATACACTCAGGCATAAGAGCTGGTAATGGGAACTAAACTAACACAGTGCATGATATACATGTATGTTTTTAAGACTTATTTTTATTATTCATATGTGTGCATAAAATACTTTTAAAAAACAATGAAGGAAAAAAGAGTAGACCTTTTAATTGTTTTAATGATACACAATTTTCTACTTAAAACATAACTCAGAGTCATCAGACAGACTGGAAAAGGAGAAATGCATGATGAACAAACTATGCCATTTAAAATCTTCCTTGAAAATGCCTCCAATTCTCTTAAAACTCTCACTGTAACAACCAGATCTCCAATTATCTGTTTTCTGTGAAGTTGTGTGTAGGCAGCCGGCAACACATTGATAGTTGTTATTCAGCAAGCAGGGAACATGGCCCATGTTCTTAAAGACTTTGGACTTAAAGGAAGAACAAGACAAACCCGTGAAATTCTCAAGAATAATTCCAAAGTATACTGTGATTGAGGGTATAAACATATACATCAAAGTAAAACTCATCTAGAATTTAAGATGTGGTCTGCATTGCTGGATAGCAGAGTCAGCGAGGAGTCACACAACAGGTGAATTTTTTGCTTAGGTCTTTATTAGATTTACGGGTAGGTGATGGTGATGATGCATCAATGAAGGGAAGCATGGAAATATCAGGAAGAGAATACATGCTGTTGGAAAAGAGTGAAAGAATTCCTTTTCTTCAGTTTTACAGAGACACATTCTTATAGTACAGTGACCTGGAAAAAATATGACCCAGGATCCAGGTCAATTTATTACTAATTTAACATGGACTTTTATAGAAGTTGCCTCCAAAACCAATTGTTATAACTAGGTTTTCTTTTAGCCCTGGTATTCAAAGAAATGTACAGAATATTTGCCATTTCAATCACCACTCTCCTGTTTTGTCCCCTTTGGCTTCCATATAAAGCATGACATTAATAGAGAATACAGGTTGATTTGAGAAGAGCATTTATTTAGGCAAAATATTTCTTCTCTGACTGTTAAACTTATAGACCAGAATATTTTAACCCCCCTGAAACAAGGCTAAAAGCAGGTTTGTGTAAAAAATTCACATAAACACTATCTTACCCCCTCCCAATTTGGCTATTCAGCTTGAACCTAGGATGGAAGCAATCTCTGAAACACACATAAATGTAATGAAAAACCTTCCCGGAGATGTAGCAAACTACATACTAAAGTATTTGCAACTGAAGATATGTTCAGTATTCTATATGTGCTGTGTAATTTTCAGAACCTACAATTGGCCTCCTGTAGTGAAATCCTCCTTGTTGACTACTGTATACACCTGCCAAAGGAGGCGAAACTTCAGTGTGACAGTCAGTACCCTCTCATTTTACCCCTATCATGTTTTTTCTGTTTTTTTAAATATTTATTTGTTTTTATGTGTATGAGTTTTTGCCTGCATGTATGTCTATGCCCTACATTTGTGTACTGCCCACATAGACTAGAAGAGGGTGTCTCATTCTCTGGAACTGGAATCATAGATGGCTGCAAGCTGCCATGTGGGTGCTGGGAATTGAATCCAGGTCCTCTGGAAGAGCAGCCAGTGCTTTTAACTGCTGAGCCATTTCACCAGCTCCTGTTCCCGACACTCTTAAAATGTTAATATTATGATTATACCTTTTCTCTTTATCTAGTATTTTCTCCCTTCCCTTTCCCTCCCTCCCTTCCTTCCTTCCATCTCTCCAATCCTACTACCCTTCCCCTATATTTCTCAGAATGTCCCATTTTTCATATGTAAGCAAACTTCATTTCGTCTTTCTTTAAATTATGTACTGAAGTACAATTTAACCCCACATCTATTGACAATTTTTTTCATGGGAATCTACATTCAGAGAGTTGGATATTTTTCCCGTCATCTTGAACTCAAAGGAAAGGGATCAAAGGTGTGTCCAGGTTGCATAATAAAAAGAATAATGAAAATTCATGTCAACATGTCAAAGTAAAACTCATGAAAGTGAGACTGCAAAATACATTGTTTATTAATATACCGCTTGAATGAAAATGTGAAATCTGTCAGCTTCAGCAGCAGAAAATGAAAATTGTGATTTAGTATTCTGAAGAATGCAGTCTTCTTTGAGTCAATTATTTCTTGCATTTTGTACTGGAAACACAGGAGTTAGACTTTTAACAAGTAATTTCATGCTATTCTGTATGTTTGAAACCCATCGCTCTTATAACATTTCAAAAACTTTGCTACACAGTGTGTTACCAGTGAATATCACTTGAACACTAATTCTCATCCTTTCTCAATCAATATAGACTTTACTCTTCACATTTAAAACTACATAGAAATGGTATGGAAATGATATAATTTTTGTTTTAAAAAACAATGACATTCTTTGGGATAGAAGTTGAGGCATTTATTTTCATCACTTGATTTCAATCAAAAGTAAGGATGAGGGAAACTCACATCCTCTTACTTATGGTATCCTATTACTTCCTCCATTATCAATCATTTTCAAGAATTGCGGGTCACAGAAAATGCTGAAATGACGAACAAAAAATAACAAGAAATGCCCAGAAAGTTTTCTAGGTGCTTGCTTTCAGGGTACTTGGTTGTTCCCCACATAAATTTATTGACATATTTTGGTTGTTTTGTAAGTATCTCTCAATCCTTTATGTTTTAAAAAATTCTTCTTGCACTGGTGGTTTGGGGTTATAGACTATAAGTGAAAAAACAGAAAATGAGAGTGATTTCTACCCCTTAGTTGTGCTTGTTTTCTATACACTGAATCTTTTCAAATTTTACTTTACTTATTTACTTTATTCTGTGTGTATGGTCCTCACAAAGAACCACAAATCCTCCAAACTGCTGAGCAGTTTTTCCACCCTCTATACATTGA
Organism: Peromyscus melanophrys; assembly: GCA_902168415.1. Lineage (NCBI taxonomy): Eukaryota > Metazoa > Chordata > Mammalia > Rodentia > Cricetidae > Peromyscus > Peromyscus melanophrys. Next base: position 36,268 of record CABHPR010153381.1, read on the forward strand.
ATCTTTATGTCAGTCAGTATGTTGAGGCTTTGTATACTATGTGCTCAAAGGCATACTTTTAAAATTGTTTTCCAGATAGACTCTGCCAACATTCAGTTATCTCAATCAAAATTATAAAAGTTGTTTTGGTCTTTTGATTCCTCTCTTTAAACAGCTGAAAAAAATCTGAAACATGCAGTTACTATCACTATAGTTCACAGTTACAAGACACATTTATATTTTAAGTCATTCATTAAAGAAGTAATTATTAAACCTGTACTCTTGCACAACTTTAGTATTAAACTCTTGATCTAAAATGTAGCTTTTACTGACAAGGCAATCACATGCACAAAAATGATTTTTAACCCATCATTTTCAGGCATACTGTAGTAGAGTCCCCAGAGTTAAAAACTATAATACATGAATAAATAAGTTGTCTCTTGCTCTTCCTTATAAATAAGACTTTTTTTCCACTTACAAGAAATAAATAAGACAATTTCATTTGTGAAAGACATAGAGATACAATTTACACATAGATGAAGCAATTAAGCATTACTTGGTAGAAATTGGAGAAAACTGTAAGAAATATGGAAAAATATTCCTTTCATTCCTATTTCTTTTACCCATTTCAGATACTCATTGTTCTCAGTGGTGCTAACTGAATATCCCTTAATTTGTATTATGTCCTTAAATTCATCTTTTATATTAAGTACAGAGAGACATGCTTAAAATGTAAGTTATATGACTTCATTCTCTCTAAACAAATAAATAAAGAAGCTATACATTGGTAATCATATTCATTCAGGTTTCAATCTGAAGCAAAACCCACATCCCTTTATTCAATAGTTTCACACCACATTTGAAATTTCTACTCCAGCTGTAGCCATATACACATGCAGACTTTGCATACTCTTCCCTTGGAGTTTACCAAGAAGCTATACATACATTGATGATCAACTTATTCATGCATACAATCTCCATCTGAAATGCATTTCCATGAAATGGAATCTGTTTTTATCCATTGCACACTACTTAAACTCTGTATTTATTAGGTCTACCTTGGCCCCAGATTTTGCTGGAACTCTTATTACAACACTTAAAATATTCTCATAGGTGCAGGTGACAGGGACATCTACTATCATCTTCAGTGGACTGTTGTAGTTTGTGCCTTTCCTCAAAATTATCTAATTTGTTAGCTTGTAAAATTCCCTCAAATATATTTGGCTTCTGTACTTCTGTAAGATTGTTAGATTATCAAATTAGTTCCCTTGATTGTTTCAGATTTTAGTAGTTTTGAATGTTTTTCCCTTTTAAATACTCCAAAAGAATAATTCAATACTGAGGTAATTTCTAAATATTTTAAGTTTTTATATGAGTATGATGATTCAGCATATAATACTCTACATTTATACTGTTAGTAAAATATAATCTAGCTTTAAGAGAATAGCTCTAACGTATGTGTAATGTATAAAATTTGACATGAATAAATTATACTGAAATATATATTGTTAAGACTGAATTTACAGTTTGTTTGTATTTCTCCAACAGCCTGAAGCCTTCAATTTGCCAATGAATGGACAGGAAGAAACGTTACTTTTAATAATTTAAATATTTGCAAAATTTTGAAAAGACATAACAATACATTTTAAATTTGCGCCATCCATTCTTGCAAGCCAACATTTTTACCATTTCCTTTGGTTTGTTTTCTGTTGCTGTGATATAACATCACGACCAAAACCAACTTGGGGATGAAAGGTTTTCCTTGGCTTACACATCCCAATCACAGTCTGTTAACGGGGAAAGTTGGGGCAGGGACTGAGACAACTCCAGGCAAGAAGTGAAGCTAAGGCCATGGAGGATAACTAATTAATAAATACCTTTACCTAGTCAGGCTCATGGAACAACTCTGAGGGTCGGAACAAAGGACTGAAAAACTCGCTACTGCTGACAACTGTCCATATATCTCACAGCCACTGAGGACCACTACAACCTCTGTACTAGAAAAAACTTTCTGGAGTCACTAGAGGTCTTTGGAATCGAAGTCCCAGTGTGTAGGGATGCCATGATTTAAAGGTACAGCCACTTTATGGTTCAAGATGATAGTTGGTAGGCTCTGCAACACAGAACCTGCCCAAGAGGCCGAGGTTTCCTGAGCCTCAACTCATTTTACATTTATCTTGAGCTTCTAAGAAGAAGCTATGGGACAATATTTCTGTATCATATCTGGCAGGCACTTGGAAATGGCAGGTGCAAAACAGTCAGGGGACTGCTATAGCAGCTGGAAGTAGACAGTGCCCACTGGAGAAAGGAAGACCACTCCAAGAACTTGGCACTGAATTTGTTCTCATCACTGCCAACATTGTAGTTAGCAAAACTCTCACATACTGAGTCAGGCAGCAGGCAGATGAGCTAGTTATAGAAGGATTCTTCATGAACACAGCTCTTACATGCACTGGCCACTACCTGGTACAGGCCTTGATATCAAATCCTGTACCATTGCTTTCAGAGACAAAGGTCTGCAGGAGGTAGATAGAACTGGCATTGATCACTGGGGTAGGCATCATACCACAGACACTACAGAGGGCAATGGAAGTGATGGTTGTGAGTGACTACGAAGGCAGTATGTTAAACTCTTCACACCAAGAGCTTCAACCTTCACCTGCATTGCATCATGTATAGCCATCTGCGTATGCCACACATGTCATCAAATTTTCAAAAGCCAGAGAGAGAGATAACTTTAAAAACAGCAAAAGTTACTTGTGGTGTATGATAGCACCTCCACAAGATTACCACCTGCTAAAAGGAACTGGGATGAAATGTTGAAAGTCTTGTAAGGGGGAAAGAAGCAAAACAAGAACAATATAACTTGCAAAACATTCTTTCAAAATGAAGAGAGGATGGAGCCCAGAAAGATGTTTCCAGTCAGTAAAATGCCTGCCACGAAAGCGTAAGTTCAGATGCTCAGCAGCACATGAAAGAGCCAGCAGACACAGTAGTACCTGCCGGTACCACAGTGCTAAGGGAGGTAAGGCGGTCCTTGAAGCCCAGTGACTTGCCAGTCTCATCCAATCAATAAACAGTGTTCAGTAATAGAGCCTGACTCAAAAACTAAGGTGGAGAGTGGTTAGGGGAGACAATTACAGTGTCAAATTCCGGCCTCTGCACAGTGCTTGCGTGGGCTAATGCATCCACCACAAACACATGTACATGTGCATATGCACCACACACATATACAAAAAAATTAATAATAAACAAAGGAGTCTGCACATGCATACTCATTTAAATGCATGCGCGTGCGTGCACACACACACACACACAAATGGACACAACACACTACACACATTAAAATTAAAATAGAAATGAAGACAGAAATAAATTGTCCCCAACACAAAAGCTGAGAGAATTTTCGCCATTTCAACTACTGTATAATAAATGCTTAAGTGTGTCTTGAATAGAAATGAAATGATACTAAGCATCAATACAAAAATTCCACATAAAAATAAACATATATACAAATGCCAAATACTGTGGAAATCAATTGTGTAAATCTCTCAATTTTAATATAAAAGTTAACAGATGAAAGTTTATGATTTTCTGCAAATGCAAAAAATTATCAGTGCAGATACAGCATTTAAATATATGTGAATATTGGGCTAGCAAGATGGCTTAGCTGGTAAAAGCACTTGTTTCCAAACTGAGATCCCCTGGGTAGCCATTCCAGCTTTGACCTGGAAGTATCACCCCCCTTGAGGCATCACACCTACAAGGCGGAGCCGAAAGACAACCCCTGAACACCCAAGATCCGATGGGCATGCTCTCTTGGTTCCTGGATCCTGGACGCTGGAGGTAGACCGAGCAGAGTTCTCCAGAGAACACCGCTGGACTGTGCTACACCTTTCCCAGACCCTGAAACTATCCATTCACTTGTAAGTTACCCACAAAATAAACCTCCCTTTTAACTACGTGGAGTTGCCTTAATATTTAAACCAATAGTGGACTGTGACAATGGACTGACCTCTATACATGTGCTGAGACACACATGGGTTCTCCCCCAACAAACAAAATAAATAAGTAAAGAAACAAACAAAATGTCTAACAAATACATAGATTTTGACATCAATAATAAAAAAATATGGAGGGAAAAGTGAAAACATGAGTTCTGACTGGGGCCATTTAAGAGGGTGAAGACACTTGTCATTAAACTTGAAGTCCTGAGCTCTGGAACTCACACAGCAGATGGAGAGAACAGACTTCCTTAATGCAGACTGACTCCTGATGCAGACTGTGGAGTATGCACATGTGTACACACACACACACACACACACACACACACACACACACACACA
>CABHPR010153382.1:0-11424 GCA_902168415.1 Peromyscus melanophrys
ACAGTCCTGAGCTGGTGACTTGATCATTTTCCTTACTATGCAAGGCCAGCTTCACTAGCCTCCTGCCTCCCAGAGAAAGGGAGGGAGGGCCACGCTCGGGATCAGGGACACAGCTCAGGACACTGGCCTGCTTTTCTGGACTCACCACTTTGGGCTTGAATGGTGGCTGGATCTCCCGGTTCTCCAGTTTTTCCCAGTCGATTCTCCTGAAGAAGGCATGCTCTCTGACATCCCTCTCTCCCTCGGGCCCGCAGCCCAGCCGCTTGGCAGGGTGTTTGGTCATAAGCTAGAGAGAAAGAGACAAAATGACAGTTTGATGACAGCAGCCTCCCGGAGCTAGTACCTTCTTTGTCCAGCTCCGCCTCTGGGCATAGATGGTGGTGCTGCCTGAGAGCACACTAGAAGTTCACCAAGAAACATACATGTGCTCTGACAAGGTGGCCTTTGTATAGGGATTTTCACAGTAAGGGAGCAGTTGGAGACACTGGCCACATGGAATAAAAATTCAAACAGGCATCTGTGTGTATCATGTGCTTTGAACCTGGCATTCTGTATATAGATGGGGAAGCAGGGACTGGGCATGCTATGGCTCAGTGGTAGGGAGCTTCCTTTACAGGGTGTAAAGCTCTAGGTCCAATCCTTAGCACTGCCAACGGGAAAGGAAGGAAGGAAGGTGAGGGGGGAGGGAGGAAGGGAAGAGGAAGAGAAGTTCATATTATTTATATGCACATCTGATATAAAGGCATGAGATCACTAAAAATCACGTGTGCTGAAAGTACTGCAGGCCAGCATCCTGCGGGATGCTGCAGCAAGCATCACATTCCTCCTTATGACCAGGATCAAAATATTATCAGGCACATGGGTTAGGAAGCCACATGTTGGAGCAAAGGCAGCAAGTGGCTCATTTCAAGGTATCTGATGCAGGACTCAGAGGGAGGTGCCAGCTCTGGGCTCTTCCACGGCAAGAGGCTCCTCAGCTGCCACGGGCACCTTGGCCTTGATCTTCAAACATACTAAATAGGAAACACTGGGTATGGGGCACTCTCTTTTGATAAGTTTAAAAAAGACTTTTGTGATTCAAAACTTGACCACTAAAAAATAATTAAGTCACTGCCACCAGTAAATTCTTAGCATTTCCCTGAAAGAAGAGAGTTGGCCAAGGGCCCTGAAGGTTCAAAACGGTTCTGTCTATAACAGCCTCCAGCCAAGACGGAAACAGTCATGAATGGAATGCACGGAAAGACTGTCCAGTGTCCTCACGGCAAAAACCACGCTGTGGCAACGGAAGCGGGAAATACGGCAGCACACAGCAATTGGCCACATTTACTATTGCCGTGCTGCGCTAAAGAGCCAAGTCTGGGGCACCCGCTAAAGAAGCCCCTCAGTGCAAAGGCCAAGATAGGCAAGACTAGTCTGTGTAGGCAATACTACTTGGCTTGGGGTGGTGGGTCACGGTAACTGTAAGGGGAAAGAGGAGGGGACATTTAGGGTTCTGTCCTTCTTAACCAGGGTACAGTTATGAGCATGCATCCATGTTGTGAAAATGTATTGATCTGTCCCTGGATGCTCTATACCCATTTTTAATATGTCTATCTTAAGAGAGAGAAAGAACAGACTATGTTATAGATGTGGGAATTAGTAGGAGAATTAATTAGGAGGCCAGATGTGAGAATTAGCAATCCCCAAGGGCCTGCGATGACTTATTTGTGTAACTGTGGGTATGTGTATGCATGTGAACATGTGTGGAAGACAGAGGGTGTATGAGTGTGTGCATGTGTGTAGAGGCCGACCTCAGGTGTTGTTCTTCTGTGGACCATGTGGATTGGACTTAGGCTGGCTGGCCAGTGAGCCTCAGGGTTCCACCTGCCTTTGCTTCAGCAGTGCGCACCACCATGCCTGGCTGTCTTACATGTTCCGAGGGCTGAACTCAGGTCTTGGTGCTTACGGGGCAGGCACTTTACTGAGTGAGCTGTGCCCCCACCCCCTTGCAATGTTAACAAATGGACTGGGAACTCCTGGAGTCCGAGTCTATTCTGTCCCCCTGTGCCCCGCATGTGACCAAATTTTGCAGCAGCGTGCATTTGTGATAATTCTAGTGTCTCTCTTAGAAGGCTGGAAAAGGAATCCAGTCATGTGGTGCATACCCGTAATCTCAGCACTTGGCAGGTTCAGGCAAGAGGATTCAAGTTCAAGGCCATCCTGGGCTACATAGGGAGTTTAGGATTAGTTGAGCTAAATAGCAAGACCCTGTCTCAAAAACAATATCGCGTGTGGGAAGGGCATTTCCTCTGCCAGCCGTCTTGGTCGACTGCCAGAGAGGAAACCCGGAAGTACTCACTCCTTTGCAGATGGAGACAGCCTCCTTGGACAAGGATTTGGGGTAGGACACGTTGTGCTCCATTATAGACTGAAACAGTTCGTCCTCATCTTCGCCATCAAACGGAGGCTGTTCCAGACAAAGATGGGAAAACAGAAGGGGTAATGCATTACCACGGTGCTTGAAGATCCACCCTTCCCCACACACCGCAGGCGGCAAGGTTAGATCCGTGAACGCGGAGGCTGATTTGATTATCTTTAATTAGGCTGCTGGTTGTGTGTTTCCCATTTTTTAACTGTCCCTTTCATTATCTTGCCCTGAGCAACCCCAAATAATCTTTAGGGAAAATGTTTTGGAGTAATGCGTTTAGTGATTTGCAAATAAATTATAATTAATCCATTAATCTTGTAATTATGTGCTAAAAATCTAATTATGAACAAGTCAGGTTACAGATGGTTCCTGTTTAGAGGGTATATGTGAGGGGCACAGAGGATGCTTTCTGCCGTTACTTGGAGTGGAGGGAACTTCAGAACAGGGGCAGAACTGGGGCCCTTCTGGCCTGACAGGACAGGTAGCCTCTTGGTGGCAGTGACAGGAACTAGTTTCTGGATATGTCCTTTGTCCCTTGTAGTACGCTAACAATCACCATCCTGAGATGTGGAGGACTGGTGGTATAACGTGGAACATCATGGCTTTGAGGTCACATGACTTTGGGCCAGAATTCTAGCTCTACTTCCCAGCTGGGTACCCACACTCAAATGATTTACCTGTTAGACACACCAGTTCCTATGATGGGGTTTCTGGCTAGTCCAGAGCCCAGTGGGTGGTGTCTAGAAAGAGCTCAAGGAAGGGTACTTACAGCTGTTATTGAGGCAGAGGAACCTCTTGGGATGGGGATGGGGTGTAAGAGATTCCAGGAACCTGTCTGTGCCTAAGATGCCCTTCAAGCACTTTCCCCATTACATCTTTAATCCTGAGGGCTCTATCATCCTCACTCTAATGGGATGTACCAAGAAGGATTGGACTTCAGGGAAATTCCTCAACATCTTCTTTGGTACAACTAACCTTGAACTTAACATAAAGATGGCAGGGGCTTTGAAGGGGAACTGGGCATGGGGCCAGGGCAGGAGAGCCACATACTCTGAGGGAAAGAAACCAGGTCTATAAAGAGCCCTCTCTTAGGGCTGGGCCTAGGGGAATGGAGGTTTGGGTGGCTGGTGCCACTTTATTTTCTTTCTCTTGCTCTCTAAATATAAATAAAGGGCCTCTTTTCCGGTTGCAAATGCGTGGCTTTGAAAAGCATGTGTGATTTGGCGGCTGTGTGCAGGTGGGCGAGGAAAACTAAAATGAGTCTGGCTGTGAATTAGTCAGGGCAGGATGGGCAGAGCCTGCATGGTGTGGAGATGAAACACAACATCAGAGGGACCCACAAGGCAGGTCAGTGGGCGAGTGCAGCTGCAGATGGCCTGTGCTGGCCAAGAGCTACAGTGGTGCCTGGCCTGCTGTCCAAGACACCACCTTTTTGGCCCTATAACAGGCATCCTCTCAATACCTCTTACTTGACACCCACACAGCATCTCATCTTCCCTGGTGAGGGACCCAGAAGAGCAGCTGAGCTTTGGCCAAGGAGGTTTTCACAATTAAGATGAACACGCTAAGTTCTGAACTGGGCTGTGAGCTGCACCCTGCCATGAGCACGGTGAAGTTGGAATCGGAGGTGGGCATGGCATAGGTTCTGTTCCCAACTCATCAGGTGGTCTCTTCCCAACAAAGCCTTCAAGTTTTGAGTTCAGATAGGGTACATTATTTGTAGGTCTTTGACTCCTTATTGGAAACTATTATGGGGCTAGGGAGATGGCTCAAGTGATAAAGTGTATGCCATGCAAACATGAGGACTTGAATTTGGACCCTAGAACACATGTTTAAAGAAGCAGAATATGGTGGTGCATGCCTGTAATTTCAGAACTGGGAGGTAGAGACAGGAGAATCCCTGGATAGGCTTGCTAGCCTAATCAGTGAGCTCCAGGTTCCATGGGAGACCTGATCTCAAAAGATAAAGTAGAAAGCAACCAAGAAAGACACCTGTGGTAACCTCTGGCCTCCATACATACACACATGCATATGCAACACTCACATACACATTCACATAGGCAGGTACACATATGTGTATGCACACATGCATACATAAAACGCACACATCACTATATAGACTTCAAGATAATGCCAGGAGAACACATGTCTGTCTCTCTGTCTGTCTGTCTGTATGTATGTATGTGAATAAATATATAAATTCAAGCTACTGAGTGCACTTAGTGTTGCTATGTGAGTATTTTGGGGGGGGGGGCTGACCATTTGGGATTAGATAACCATATAGGGTGCTCATCTCTAGGGAAGACTAATTCCCCCCCTCTCAGCAGTTGTTAATCACCTCTAACTTCATCTGGGGTAGTGTCCTATGTGACTTCCCCATGCCCAATGGCATGTCAACTGGTATTGTCATTGTTCAGTTCTTAAGTAGCCATATTGTAGATATTTCATGGGTATAGTTTCCCTGTCATACGTACACACAAATATCCTTCTATTTTTTTCATGGATTCTCAGTGTTTCTCATATTATTTTCAAATAAGACACTTAATCTGAATTCTCTGTTTTTCTAACTGCTACAAACACATTTTTCTTGGTAGCCAGCAGTGTTCCCATGCAGAGCCAGAGAGCCACCAACTTCTTCAGATGGATTCATGGGTCCTTGGGTACATTCAGAATTGCTTTCAACACTGCATTCTAATAACTAGAATAGTAGAATATTAGTCGAAAGATCTCTGTGCATGCCAGCTCCTTTCTTCTCTGAATTACTTCTGAGGAACAACATCCCAGGTGTGGGATTATACACCAAAGGATGTGAGCATGTTTGTGTTCTTGCTAGGACTCTTTAGCTCACCCCGGGGCCTCTTTACAGATAATTGCCTGCTCTCAGGCCTTGGTGCTGAAGGCAGGTCAGAGCAGACAGGTTATAATTACATCCATCTTCCTTTCTAATAACACCAGCTACTACAATGTGGGCAAATCTGCTGCAGGTACTCAGTACCTGACCATTTCAGATTGCTTCTCTCCCCCACTGCCCCCATTCCTTCGGCTATTTTTAAATGTCTACAAATCTGGACGCAGTGTTCTGAGCTCAGCTCCCCATTAACAAGTCTCGGGTTTGTGTAAAGAAAAATTTCTGAACGTGTTGTACCCCACATCCTACTCTGAGAGCTCTGAGCTTTAATCAGACAAATGAGGTGATGGTTCCCACAGTACAAAATGGTTCATGAATCACTTCCTAACAGGCAGTGGGTAAGGGCCCTTCCATGTTGATTTGCAGATTGCTGAGGACCTGGGGACACACGGACACACACACACACACACACACACACACACACACACACACACACACACACACCATTTGAGCTGAAGGTCCAATTACTGAGATGAAGCACCCAGTGCTAATAGACTGTTCTGGAAAGGAAAGAACACTGAGAGGAGAGAGCCGGTCCCCTTATGACAAACACTGCGAACACTTGGAGTCGAAATGTGCTCATCAGAGGGCCACATGAGCACTATTAATGCCCTCCCCCAAGCAATTATGTTTGTCAAGCTGTCCAGAAACTGGATACAGACTCAGGCTATTCAGACTTAATGGGCCCACTTGGCTGCTGACAACTGATAAGCCAAAGGCACATACAATTGCAACCAGCCACCTTGTCCTGCTCATCTTTAGCCTTCTACAGTTCAGGAAGACAAATTTAGTGCCTAACCCTTCAGACAAGCTCATAATCGATCTTCCTTCTCAGTGCCTATATCTCTCTACTCTTGTTGCTGAGTCCCTACCCCTGTGGGTTCAAGTGACACCCGCGGCTGAGTCACAGACACACCAGGAATTCACTTTACTTTGCTAGGCTCTGATTGGAACTCTGTTTGCTGTTTGTGGGCAGCCAGGTGAAGAAGTATGGAACGAAGGTTGTGGCCTGTGCCTAGCATGTCACCAGCATGTTGGAAACCTTGCAGGTGTCATTTTTGAGGATGATCACCCTTTTCTATCTAAAATTGAGACTTTGAGAGACACATGCAAAGCAGGCTGAGTGGCTCTGAGAAGCATGGGGAATAGGCCAGAAGGTGCACAGAGGCTCCAGGTGTGGGAATGGGGTGCTCCTTGGAAGGCCTGGATACCCTCTCAGGGTCTGCATACAAGGCCTATGATGGTTCATCCCATCAACTTGATGAGATTCAGAATCACTATGGAAACAAGTGTCTAGACTTGGTTAACTCATGTGGGAAGACCTTCCCTAAATGTCGGTGTCAACAGCCCATGGGCAGAGGTCCAGGAAGGAACAGAAATGAGAAAGCCAGCTAAGCAGCAGCCATCACCTCTCTCTGCTTTCTGACTGGCTGCAATGTGACCAGTGGCCTCCAGCATCTATCAAGATGACCTCTGAGTACCTGTGGCTGTGAGCGAAACAAACAGTACCTTCCTGATCTGGCGAGTCTTTTGTCTCCACCATGGAGCCCAAGGGAGACTTAGTTCCTGGGCTCCTCACTAGAGAATGCAGCCTAGCAAGTCCCTAAGAAGAAGGCAGGCATGTCGGTGGGGAGGGGGAAGAGGGAGGAGAGATGGGAGGAAGAAGAGGAGACAGAGAGGACTTCACTGCAGGCTGTTCTGAGACCCCAGTCTTCTGTCAGCCAATAAGTAGTCAAGGCACAGATGCTCTTGGAAAATGGGGTGAGTGCCCTTAGAAACCCAGCCCGTGTCTCTACCTGGATGATTTTACTGACTGGCACATGTGACTTGTGATGAAGGCAGGGTATGTCTCTGGACTTGAGGGCTCAACACTCATGATCAGAGAGGGGCCTAGACTTCACTTTGCCTACCTGATCAGCAAGGCTCCCAGGTGGCTGGGAATTCACAACCAAATTTTGTTGTCAAAATGTTCAAGAGGGGAAACTGACTTCAAGCACAGGACCCATGCTTCCCTATCTGTGTGCCACAGAACAGTGAGCCCGCATAACCTGCTTTTCTGTGTTTATGCACTGAGGCATTCCACCCAAGAGGAAGGCTCAGAGTTGAGGGGGGAGGGGACCTGAATAAACAAACAAACCACTCTTTCTATGTCACTCAGATCTTAACAGACTGGGGAATACTGACCAAATGCGGGCAGGTGTTTGCATTTTTCCGTAGTTAAAATTTTTTTTTAGGTGTCTCCTAGATATGAGATATAGACAGAGACATAAAGGACAGGCTTCCTGTCCTGGAGTAAAAGTCTTGAGATGACAACTGTGTTCATATGGCCAGAAGATCTCCCCCTCCCTTACCATGCCCCAGCCTCACTGGCAGTTTCCCTTCGGTTCTTTCACAAGGCTACATGCTTTTTCCTCTTGGTGTATCACTAACACACACTTTCCTCATCTAACTAGTCTATTGTCTCTCTCCTTCTCTAAGCTGTGAGCTGCATGAAGGTGAGGATTTCTGTCTATTCTGTCCTCACTGTACATAGGAAGCATTCAGTGTGCAAATAAATTATGGCCGATGAATGGACCATCTCAGAATGGTGGGCATTTTCTCCTCAGAAATATATGTCTCTGCGTTCAGCATGGGCATTTCTGTCCATTCTTGATTATTAAGATTCTTGGCTCTAAGGTCAAGGTCCCCAGGCCTAGCTCAGAGTTCTAGGAATTAAAACAAAAGCCAACAGCAGAATTGTTGTGGTGATCCGAAGAAGGCCCCCATAGGCTCATATGTTTGAATATTTGGTTCTCAGCTGGTGGAATTTTCAGGAAAGATTGGGAGCTGTGGCCTTGAAGGAGCAGGTGTGACACCAGGGTGGGCTTTTCCATTCCCAGTTAGCTCTCTTTGCCTCTTACTTGTAGGTAATGATATCAGCTCTCAGCTACTGCTCCAGCACCATGCCTGCCTGTGGGCTGCCATGCTCCCCATTATGATGGTCAGGAACTCTAAGCCCCAAATTAAATTCTTTCATAAGTTGCCTTGGTCATGATGTCTTATCACAGCAATAGAAAAGTGACTAAGGCAGGAATAAAGTCAGAGATCCTCAAGGCTTCACCAAACCACTGCTTCCAGCCAAGCTCTCAGACAGCGCTGCATCCCAGCCCTCTGCGGACAGGGAGAGTCAAATGGCCTGTGCCACATAGGCAGGGGTGACTGCTGTCACTTAGGCTTGGTTCTAAAGTGTTCCCTGTGTCTGTTCCCCCACTCTCTCTTCAACACTGGCTGAAATGAGGTGTGTCAGTGGAGGGCTGAGGGACCCTCAACCACAGCAGAGAGGAAGAACAGGAGAAAGCTGTCCTTGGAAGCTCACCTTCCTCATCTGCCACCTCTGCTGGGTGCAGAGGACCATATGGAGAGTGAGAGGCAGCCACTGAGATCTGGGGGCTGTTTATTAAAGCAGTCAGGATGGATTGCAGTGGCTGAGTTGTTGAAGACATTGCATGGGGAAGTGCCATGAGAGGCAACACACCTGTTTCTCAGGTAAGAGTCACATCTAAAGTGAAATCTAACTTGCCTTTTCAAAACAGGAAGTTGGGCCTTGCTGGACTGGGTGAAAAGGATACTGCATTGCCAACAGTGAGATAGGAGGGGACAGGAAGAGGCTACCAGTGAGTTTCACTGGCTTCTTCCTTTAATAAGTCATAATCAATGGCTGGGATGATTTTTGTTGATCAACTTATAGGGAACTACAAGCCAATGCCAGTTCTGAGATTCTGAAAAACTCACAGTGGCTACCGTGTCCACACTCCGGCACGGTGCCTACCGTGTCCACACTCCAGCATGGTGCCTACGTGTCCACATTCTAGGCTGCTACTTTACATTTGGAGTTTCTATGATCAGGAGCATATCATCTGCTCTTTGGAGTTTTTCTCCCTCTCTCCCTGGGTCAGGGATTTGGAGCCACATTTGCCACACTGTCCTGCCATTACTGCCTCTGTCGAGTGGAAGTCATACCCCACGCAACAGCAACAAACAAATGCAAACATGTAGTGAAACGTTACCTGCCCGGCGAGCATCTCATACAGCAGCACACCGTACGCCCACCAGTCCACAGATTTTCCATACGGCTGGTAAGCAATTATCTGTGTGAAAACAAACACATCAGTCACATGTCGTAGTAACTCAAAGAGCTCCTGTCAGGAGAGGTTAAGTCAAGCAGGTAGGCGTGTAAATGCAGCTCTTGCAAATGAGGTGGTGGTAAATTCTGCTTTGATTTTGACAGAGGGAAAAGGAAAAGGACCCTTCAAAGGGGGTACAATGAGAACTGGATCCCAGGATACACCACCCAAATCTTGTTTCAGGATTCCTCTTGTGGATTCACTTGGAGATGTTACTGACTGTCTGAAGGTAGACCTACTTACCCTCATGGTGAAAAATATTTAGACAGTGAGTTGGATTTAATAGTTAAAAAACATAAGAGGGAGCTGGAGAGATGGCTCAGGGATTATGAACACTTATTGCTCTTGCAGAGGACCCAGGTTTGGCTCCCAGAACCCACATCAGGTAGTTAGAAGGGATCTGATGCCTTCTTCTGGCCTCTGCAGGCACCTGCATGTACATGGGGCACATACATACACTCAGGGGCACACACACATAAGATAAATAAATCCTAAAAAAAATTACATCAAGAGAGGTCACATACTTTTGAATGACTACACAATGGTTAGTTTATGGATAGCATGGTGACGATCAGTAAGTTAATTTCTACTGATTTATCCCTGGTGGCTGTTATTCTCAGTAAGAATTAACTAATAAGAGAATTTACAAATAGGATCATGCCAACCTGCTAGCCTATAGTTAGTTACTTTATTCAACAGTAGAGCACGGGGACCTGGAGAGATGGCTCAGTGGTTAAGAACACTTGTTCCTCTTGCAGAGGACCCAGGCTCGATTCCCAGCACCCACAGGGTACCTCACAAATGTCTGCAATTCCAGTTCCAGGGTATCCGACCTCCTTTTCTTTTTTTTTTTTTATTTTTTTTATTTTTTTTATTTTAATATACAATTCAACTTTACCTATCAGCCATAGATTCCCCCCGTTCTCCCTCCTCCCGTCCTGCCCGCCCCCCCCCCATCCACATCCCCCCGTCCCCCCCCCCCCCCCCCCAGGGACCCCCCCCCCACCACCCATTTCCATCTCCTCCAGGGCACCGACCTCCTTTTCTGTTCTCCATGGGCACCAGGCAAGTGAGTGGTACACAGACATACATGCGAGCAAAACATTCATAATACAACATTTTAAAAAAACAGTAGGCCATGAACATCTCTGCAAAAAACCTTTGATTACTTCTGCAGGACAAATTCCTATGAGTAGAATTGTTGGGTCAAAATAGTTCTTTTTGATTCAGAAGTAGAGCTTTGGACATACTGCCAGACTGCTTGCAGGGCACCACAATGCATCCATCCTGATGGGCAGCAAAAGAGTTGAGTCTGTGTCCTTGAATTCTCACCAAAAGCACTCACTGTCATTGTTTCCCAGAGTGCCAATTTGATGACTGAAAGTGATATTTCAATAGTCTTTTTATCTCCATTTTATTCACATGAGAATTAGACACCTGTGCTTCTCTTTTTAGTAAGCTGCCTGATTATCCTGATTGACAGGCCCATCCATGCATTCTTTTGGAGACTATGGGAAGTGCTGGGGATACACTGTAGAAAGGACAAGATTCCTACCCTCACACAGACTACAGGGACATTTTTATATTGATTAATGAAAGTTCTTTATATCTTGAGGATATGCATCCTCTGCTTTAATTTTTATAAATGCTCATCACAATTCATCAGTGTCTTATGTTTTGTTTAGTATACCCTTTGATGGTTAAACACTTAAACTTTTAAATAGAACTGGGTAATGGATGGAGAGAGGAAGTGATATTTGACTTCCTGGTTGAGGCATTTACAGGCTCATTTGTCTCCTGGCACACTGTGATTCTGGATACTCATGGTCTGGATGTCTTAATGCAAGACAGAGGAGGGCTGCCTGATCTCTGCTGGCTAGCGGTGAGCAGACCTCCACAGCGGCAAGAGACTGAGACACTAGTGACTAGACTCAGTTACCCCACTA